>CAUJNA010000236.1:995998-1003498 GCA_963377175.1 Effrenium voratum | reverse complement strand
AGGACAGCGTCATGAGCGCTATTGCCATGTATAGGACAGAATTGTGAGCGCTAATACCGTTAATAGGACAGCATTGTGAGCGCTAATACCGTTAATGGGACAGCGTCGTGAGCGCTAGTGCCGTTAATAGGACAGCATTGCGAGCGCTAATACCGTGAACAAGACCGCGTTGTGAGCACTGATGCCGTGGAAAAGACAGCGTTGTGACCATTGGTAGCGTCCGTAGAAGCGTTGCGCGCGCTGATGATAGCGTTGACAGGTTTGCTGACGCATTTCAACAGCAATCCGGGGGAGCTTGACTCCTGTTTCTTCCAGAGCAGATCCGGGGAGGTGGCCCCCCCCTTCCCCCTTCCCTCTGCCAAAAGAAAGGAAATAGGTGCTTAAGCGGCGTTGCGCTGCTGCGCACATGGCTAGGCGCCGAGCGGGCTAGAGCCCCGCTTTTTCTATGTTGATTTCTCCTCAGCCTACGCCCCATCCGAAGGGGGAACTTCGCAATCTAGCCCCAGTCCCTTGCAGCACGTTGAGCGCTAAGGCCGCTAAAAAGGACAGCGTTGTGAGCGCTGAAGCCGTTGAAAGGAGACAGCTTTGTGAGCGTTAATGCCGTTGGACTGACAGCATCATGAGCGCTCATACCGTTGATAGGACAGCGTCGTGAGCGCTAATACCGTTAATAGCACAGCGTTGCGAGCGCTAATACCGTGAACAAGACCGCGTTGTGAGCACTAATGCCGTTGAAAAGACAGCAATGTGACCATTGGTAGCGTCCGTAAAAGCATTGCGCGCGCTGATGATAGCGTGGACAGGTTTGCTGACGCATACCAACAACAATCTGGGGAGCTTGACTCCTGTTTCTTCCAGAGCAGGTCCGGGGAGGTGGCCCCCCCTTCCCGCTGCCAAAAGCGCCGACAGCATTGAAGGAATTTGCACTTGCGTGGGCGCCAGTATGGTATAATATAGACGCGCCGTGAAATGAAGTAGGTGCTCGAGCGGCGCCGCGCTGCTGCGCACATGGCTAGGCGCCGAGCGGGCTGCCGAGGCTAGCATCCGGGGGAGAACTTCGCAATCTAGCCACAATCCCTTGCAGCATGTTGAGTGCTAAGGCCGCTAAAAAGGACAGCTTTGTGAGCGCTGAAGCCGTTGAAAGGACAGCGTTGTGAGCGCTACTGCCGTTAATAGGACAGCATCGTGAGCGCTAATACCGTTAATAGGACAGAGTTGTGAGCGCTCATCGTGAGCGCCCCCCCTTCCCTCTGCCAAAAGCGCCAACAGCGTTGAAGGAACTTGCACTTGCGTGGGCGCCAGTGGGGAAAAGACGCGCCGTGAAATGAAATAGGCGCTCGAGCGGCGCCGCGCTGCTGCACACATGGCTAGGCGCCGAGCGGGCTAGAGCCCCGCTTTTTCTATGTTGATTTCTCCTCAGCCTACGCCCCATCCGAAGGGGGAACTTCGCAATCTAGCCGCAGTCCCTTGCAGCATGTTGAGCGCCAAGGCCGATAAAAAGGACAGCGTTGCAGCGTTGTGAGCGCTAACGCCGTTAATAGGACAGCGTTATGAGCGCTATTGCTGTGTATAGGACAGAATTGTGAGCGCTAGTGCCGTTAATAGGACAGCGTCGTGAGCGCTTATATTGTTAATAGGACAGCATTGTGAGCGCTAATGCCGTTAATAGGACAGCATCGTGAGCGCTAATACCGTTAATAGGACAGCATCGTGACCGCTAGTACCGTTAATAGGACAGCATCGTGACCGCTAATACCGTTAATGGGACAGCGTCGTGAGCGCTAGTGCCGTTAATAGGACAGCATTGCGAGCGCTAATACCGTGAACAAGACCGCGTTGTGAGCACTGATGCCGTTGAAAAGACAGCGTTTCTTCCAGAGCAGATCCGGGGAGGTGGCCCCCCCCCCCCTTCCCTCCTCCAAAAGCGCCAACAGCGTTGAAGGCACTTGCGCTTGCGTGAGCGCCAGTAGGGTAGCGACGCGCTGCTGCGCACATGGCTAGGCGCCGAGCGGGCTAGCGCCCCGCATTTTCTTTGTTGATTTCTCCTCAGCCTACCCCATCCGGGGGGAAATTCCTTCGCAATCTGGCAACAATCCGTTGCAGCATGTTGAGTGCTGACAGCGTTGTGAGCGCTGAGCGCTATTGCCGTGAATAGGACAGAATTGTGAGCGCTAATACCAGGCTCATCCCCCCCAACAAAAGCGCCCCACCTTCCACGTAGAGAATCAGCTCAGGGATGACCCGCCATGGATCGGAAGTTGTTGCCAAAGTTATCGTGGAAGCAACAACTGATGCGGATTGAACGCAGCCACGAGAATGTGAGAGCAGACGGGCTGCGCAATTACATTTGGAAACAAGGGTGTGGGCTACACAGCTTCAATTTGATTTTGGTCAAGTGCGTCAACTGTCGCCTGGCCTATGCTTGTAGCTTGCGGCTCTCCTCTCCCAGCGCCAGAATAACACAGCTTGCTGCAAAACAGCACGGCAAATAGCACAAAAAGCATTGATTCGACCAGGCCGGCCAACTAGTCATTCCACGCAACCCGCCAACCAGGCTGTCAGCCAAAAGTAGCCAAGCGCCCAACTTGCCACCAGCTCGCCAGCCAACCCTATCTGTTCAACCATCCAGCTTTCAGCGCGCAAAGGCTATCAGACACCCCAGCCAGCCAGTTAACCGACCAACCAGTTCGACAGGCAGCCAGCCAGGCAACCAACGAGAAGTCAACGAGCTACCGGGCAAACGAGCTCGCCAGCCACGAAGCCGGTCTAAAACAAGCGCTTGGGGAGACAGCTGCTGTAGCAGCTGGCCATGCCGCGCTCCTGCGTGACTGACAGGAGCAGATTCTGGAAAATGTCTGGGGTAGAACCGGACGATTGAGTGGTCGTATGCGGCCCATTTGAGAAATGCTCCATTGTGCCAGGCTCTCGCCATCAGCTTTCGCAGGCTCTTCAGCAAGACGTTGATCAACAAGACGCAACAGCTGCAGCATTTGACGGCGCCGCGCGTGCAAGCAAAGATGCGTGCTCTCAATAACGGAAAGTACAAGGAGTTCTCCCGCACCCTTCACGGAGCTCCTCACCCTGCCTTAGACAGGGCAAGTTTGACCTTATATACCACATTATCTCAGACCAACCTGGTGACACATCTGCCAACAGACTGTTCAAGATAGTCTTTTACCGCACGTTGCTGAACGATGGCGCTGCTATGCGGGCATGGCCATGCTGGTTTCAACGTGAAGCTTTGACAGCCGTGGCACACTTTGGCAGTTGTATACAGTGGGGAGGCAGGCTTTTCATTTTCCGTTGCTTCAAGCATTTGACGTGCCAAAGACTGTTGAAGCGGGCTTTTCAGTGCTCCACCTCCTTTATGGTAAACGCTGCGCGTGGCCCGCCTCGGCCCAACCTGGATTGGTCGGAGTCGGGCGTCGGCTGCTTGCGCGGGCCTGGCGGGTAGGGCCCTAATTCAGGATCCCCACAACTTTTTGTGGACTGTTCAGGGGGGATACTTGGAGGTCGAACATCATTCGCGCTCGGCAAGGAACAGAAGATCAAGTTCAGTCTGGCCACATATCAGAAGATAGCTCCGAAGAAGCTGGAGGAGAGCTGGCTTGCTGTAATTTGCTTGGGCAGATATCTTCCGATAAGTCCAGCGCGATTTGAGCTGGCATTTAACAGCGTTTGCTTTGGCAGCAGTCGCCATGACAAGGGCTTGTTTCAAAATGCAAACGCTTTGTTTGTTGTCTTTTGGGACACCGGCGGTCGCAGTCGGGATTTGGCAGGCGCAAGCCCGCACAGGTATATCTCGGCAAGTGCAGCTTTGCCAGGAGATGCTGCAGAGCGTTTGGAGACCTGGGCTCCATCGCCCAGGGCTGGGGCAGCGAGCCAGGCCATGGCACGCTCCTTGGCATCGAGGATGGCAAGCTGGGCTGCGGGGAACTGCAATGTGGAAGTGGAGTTCCCATTCAAGGTTGCTTCTCATGCTGTGGTAGCCTCCAGTCAACAACGGTGCCAGCTTATAATCTGCCCATTGACGATGTCTTGGTTGTTTCACATGACAAAACATGGCTGGACGCCCTTGCCAGGAACCTGTCGGAAGAAGCCTGGCTTTCGCGACCAGCGCAGACTGTTCCAATCAACCTGCGAAGCAGTGCAGTCACACTGAGTGTGCTCACTCGCAAAAAATCCTGGGGAGACCATAATAGCTTCGAAGCTCTGGGTGCCCTTCCCCTGAGCACTTGCATGCCGAAGGACGCACCGACAACAACCAACGCCCAGTTCCCAATTCGCGGGGCAAGCCCCCAAGGCAAATTTTCACACAAGACTCATTTGTGTCGCGTGCTGCCAAGGCACACCGACGTGGCCAGAGGTTAAGCAAAGCCATTCGGTGGCAAGCTCCGCAGGGTGGGTGTGAGGAAGGTTTTGACGCTTGGCCGCACAGCGCAGGCAGGGAAGCAGGATAAACGGGCCTTGTGTCCCTGTTTCTTTCCAGCCCAGAGCGCGTTACAGCCATGAAGAATGCAGTGTGTGCCCATCTGGCGCCCTGGGCCTTCGTAGCTTAGACGGAGACAAAGCATGCCCAAACCGCACTCGTTTTGGCATGGCGGGGCTGAGCCAAACACGAACTACTTGTCACGACTGCTTGTGCGTGCGCGGGTGTGTGTGTGTGAGAGAGAGAGAGTGTGTGCGTGTGCGTGTGCGTGTGCGTGTGCGTGTGCGTGTGCGTGTGTGTGTGTGTGTGTGTGTGTGTGTATGTGTATGTGTGTGTCAGTGTGTCAGCGTATCAGTTTGTCAGTGTGTGAGTGTTTGTCTGTGTGTGTGCGTGTGTGTGTGTGTGTGTGCGCGCGTGCAGTGCGTGCGTGCGTGCGTGTGCGTGCATGCACGTGCGCGTGTGCGTGCGGGTGTGTGTGCGTGCGTGCATGTGTGTGTGTGTGTATGTGTGTGCGCGCATGTGTGTGTGTGTGTGTCTGCGTGTGGGTGCATGTGCTTGCGTGTGTGTGTGTGTGTGCGTATGTGTGTGTGTGTGTGCGTGTGTGTGTGGGTGGGCGGGTAGATGCGTGCGTGCTTGCAGTCCTACGTGTGTGGGTGGGTCGGTGGCGGGTGCGTTTGTGTGTTCGTGTGCGCGCATCTTTGTGTGTCTCTGTGCGTTAGTGCCTGTGCATCTCTGTGTGTGACTGTGCGTCTGTGAAGACGCATGCGTGCGTGCGTACATGTGCATGCGCGCACTTGTGCGCGTGCTTTGTGCGTGCGCCTGTGCCTGCACATGCATGCGCGCGCGTGCGTGCGCATGTGCGTGCGGGCGGGCGGGCGGGCGGGCGGGCGTGCGCGTGCGCGGGCGCGGGTTTGCGCGTGTTTGTGTGTGTGTGTGTGCGTCTGCGTGTGTCTGCGTGTGTCTGTGTGTGTGTCTGCGTGTGTCTTTGCGTGTCTGTGTTTGTGTATGTGTTTGTTTTTGAGTTTGTCTGTGTTTGCGTGTGCTCGCGTTTGTGCTTGTGTTTGTGTTTGTGTGTTTTGTGTTTGTGTTTTTTGTGTTTTGTTTTTTGTGTTTGTGTTTGTGTTTGTGTGTGCTTTTTGTGAATATGCGCGTGTCAGTTAGTGATTCATCATTCCAAGGATGCCACGGAAAAGGGGCCGTGATTTCGGATTTTGCAGATTGCCGGAGCTTTTGCCCACTTGCTTCCTGTGGGCCGTTATACGTTTACCAGCTACTGGCTGCGTCAAGAAGGGAGAGCACAGGGGCAAGTAGTTGGCATGTCTACGCTTTGGGGGCATAGACTGGATGCGATTCTCACGATGCTCGTTTAAGTTGCGCTCGTAACATTGTTGAAACTCTTGAGCTGTCCAGTCCAGGAGGGATTGCCAAGTTCTCACTGCAAATGTGCTTTGGCTGTTCTCAGGAAGCGAGGCAAGGTGATCAACGGCTTGACAACGCTCGGGTGCGGTCAGGCCTTGTGCCCCTGCTGCAACAAGGCAGAGAGACACAAGCTGCCACGCATTGGCTTGGGGGGACCTGCGGCCTTTGTTCTGCTTAGGTTCCGAGCTATGATCACGCGGGACGTCTTCTTGTTCTGGCCACAGCTGAAGACGGCGGAGGACTGCACCATTGGCTCGTACGCCCGGAAGCACCTGACGAAGCTTCTGCCAAGGACAAACCGAGCGCTGCAGAAAATGCACAAGGCAGTGGCGCCTTGGCACGGTTGAGGCAGCTTTAAGGCCTTATTTTCCCATAGAGCAGAGATTCATGCCCCTTTCCCCGCTTTTCTTCCCGTCCTCGATTTGTCGCCCCTGCTCCTTCCTGTCCCCATGGGGTTGATTTCGGGGCTGGTCGGTGTGAGCATTTGTTAATTCAATCCGTGGCCACACCCAGGCTGTCTTTTGTTTTTGTGCCAACCTCCCTGGGCATCGAGCGCGCGGGGGGCAAAATGACCCCCATGATGAGGGTGGCTGTCCCGTGTTGGGTGGAAATGCGGTGTAAAAAGGCCACCTCTTAACCATAGCCTACGCACCAGGTATGCTTGCTAAATGATGGTGGCTTTTCTGTGTTGAGGGTTGCAGCAGCTCTTGTTCCCAGAGGTGCCCTGCAAAGAGGTTGTCTGAGCAAAAAAGGTGATAGAAAAGGCCACTTCCTAACCATAGCCCACGCACCAGGTCCACTCTCTAAACGAAGGAGGCTTTTCCGTGTTGAGTGACGCAGGTCTGGTTTTCAGAGGTGGCCTGAAAAGATGCTTTCTAAGCAGGAAAAAGAGTGGAAAATGCCACCTCTGAACCGGAGCCCACGCGCAAGATATATCTTCTAGACGTGTTCAGTGACGCAGTAGCTCTTATTTCAAGACCCACTGTGCGACGCAGACAAGACAAGAATGGGCGTTGCGACGAGTGGAGTCGCCACGGATTGTTTGCAGGCTTCGCTTTGTCCCAAGACCGCTTGTTTGTTTGGAACTGAAAACAAAACACAGTTTCAACAGTGAACGCTAACCCAAAACCCGACACCTCTAACGGGGACCAATGGATTGAGCCGGCTCTTGCTCGCAGGCCTAGCCCTTCGCCCGCCAGAGCAGAGATGTTCTTTTCCGTTCCCCATCTCAGGGCTGTTTCCTTGTGCCGCTTCCTATCTGCGGATATAGGTTTCGGGATTGGTCTGCAGTTACTTGTATTTCGCGGTTCCAGTCACAATGATCCAGTCTGGCGATTGTTTTTGTGCCATGGAGCCGATAAGCACACCCACTGCGCTATGGAGACTGAGGCAACATGGATTGATACCGTTGATAGGACAGCGTCGTGAGCGCTAATACCGCGAATAGGACAGTATCAACGGCGTCGTGAGCGCTAATACCGTGAATAGAACAACGTTGTGAGCGCAAATACCGTTGATAGGACAGCGTCGTGAGCGCTAATACCGTTAATAGGATAGTATCAACGGCGTCGTGAGCGCTAATACCGTGAATTCGCCAGCGCCGTGAGCGCTAATACCGTTAATAGGACAGTATGAACGGCATCCTGAACGCT
>CAUJNA010000236.1:880201-995898 GCA_963377175.1 Effrenium voratum | reverse complement strand
TAATGATTTGCTCATGACATACGGTTCGGTCACAATTTCCAGATGTCTATGATCCATTTGGGAAGGACATGGCGGAATCCATGAGTTTCCCAGCAAAACCATGGAGAGACGCCAAATCTTTCCGTGCCATACTGTGGCTGATGTAGAATCATTCATTCGGCAAACTGCGTCGGCTCGAGGCCCTCCATAGACCATTTAACCGAAGGCCTTAAAAGGGAAGTTGCCTTTTCAATGACTGTTCGATTCAGGCCAAAATGTGGGGCCTTGGCTTGTTGTGAGCCAGCAAGGCTTCAGGTAATCATCCTATCCTTTTCTTCCATGCTTTCTGAGAGTCTCAACAGCCTGGTTTTCCAATGGGAACTATCTCCTTTGAAATAGGGGATAAACATATCCAACAAAAGTCAGAGTCTTTGGAGTAGAGGGGCGGGGGGCACTAAAGCGCTCGCGGTGTTATTTGACCTTGGCACTGGCAAGCTGGCAGACAACTGAACGAGTGGGAGCGAGCTTATCAATGCGATAGACCCGATTTGTCAACCTGACGGATGAATAAGAGATGGTTCCCCCGAAAAAATGAAAACCCCCTCGAACTGAGGTGCCCTGGTTTCTCATGACTTTGAGGGTTTGGAATTCCCGGTTTCCCATGTCCAGCCCAAGCCAAGCGGACGGAGCCGCGGGCTGGGTATTTGCTACGCAGGATCAACGAGACCGTGCGCTTCTGGGCGCTTCTGAACTTCACCGGGGGCTATGCCATGGATCTGGTGAACCCGAGCGTCAATGGCGAGAACTTGTCAGGCGGGCTGAGGTTCGCGCGAGCAAGCTGCCCATAATGTTAGCCCCGGATTAAGAAACCCCTGGTGGATTAATAGGGGTGTCCCCCTTTAAGTGGGGATTCATCACTTTTGGAGGGAACACCCCCCTAATAATTGGTTTATGCAGGGCAACTCCCATCCACAAACTTTCTACCCTTGAGGGGCGAATGGGAGCGACTGTGTTTGGTGTTTGGGGAGACGTGCTCGTTGCAAAACAATCTATCCACTTGGCTCTCTCTGGTTTCTGCTGACGAGCAGTAGCTGCCCGGAACACTCCCAAGCCGGTGCTTTCGGCGATTCGGAGTCTACTTCTCCCCTGGGACCCAGCTGTGTTCGTGTTTCCGTGGTACCAAGGGAGGCCTCGGAAGTTCTGTTTTTGTTTTGTTTTTTTGTGGAGAAAGTGGGCCCACTTTGACTGGGCTTGATGCCGTCAGCTCAGCAGGTAGCAAATTGGTCGGTGCAGCTGGGGTCTCGAGGCAACTTCAAGCTCAACTACCTGGGCACGGCCGAGAACGTGGCTCGACGGAGGTCTTGGCGTGAAATCCGGAGACCCCCAAAACCCCCGGAATTTGCGAGGAATCTCCAGCGGTGTAGACCCGCTTTTCCGGGGCTTCATTCCAGTGCCCAGGCGTGTGGCTGCGCCTTGAAAGGTCGCATTCTGTTTATGGCCTCCCAAAACACACGAGATTGGGTTAAAATAAGACCAGCCGGCTAGCAGAAGAAAGCAGCTTCCGTTGTGTAAGCCGACCATGAGTTGAGGCTATCGAACTGTTCATGCGACACGGTGTTTTGCAAAAGCACGAGCTTTGCAAAGGCGCATGCACACTCCAATTGGTCTAGTAATCCCCAGCTTCATCAAACAAAAAGCAAACACAGTGAATCGACCTGACCTGATAGCTGGTCCAAGCCTGGATTCCACCTGTTGTCTTGCGCTTTCAGCGCTCCGGATCCTCGGCGCGAGCTGTCACGACCTTGCTCAATCATGGTTGTTCCGAGCCGGATGACCCAACCCCAGAAATTCGCATTGGTTTCCACTGGTTTGTCACATTCGGAGAGGTTTCCTTTGGCTGCCTTTCCAACATTTTTTCTACAAGGAAGTTCTTTCGCAACGCTGATCCTGGGGGCAATCAATCAGCCAAGGCCTCATGGCATCGTGGGTTGCCATGCCATGAGGCCTTCATTCTCTACCTCATCGGTGCGGCGCTCGCCTTCATCATCTTCCTCATCCCGCCCATCACTTCGCTCTACCGGTCCCAGAACCGCGTGGCCACTCGGCTGCAAGCCCGAATCAAAACGGAGACTCGTTGTTTTGCGACTTGGAAGACTCAAGTTTGGCAGAGTGTGTTTGGGGGGGGGGGCGGCTATCCACAAAAAGAGCCGGGCTTCTGCTCTCATGCTCTTCCTAGATGTTTTGCTTTCTACCTTTGCATGCTACCGATGCTGTCTCAAGGGGATCCGAATCAAAACAACACACCGCGAGCCAAGGTTGTTATCATGAAGGAGATGTCGGATCTTATTAAGCGCCTCGGTCGGGGGGGCAGGTTGGGTGGGGAAGTACCGCAAAGAGCAAGTTGCCAAAACGCCAGTTCCCGTCAGGATTTTTTGGCAGTGCTCATTTGCATCTCCTTTTGCTTAACGTCGGCGAGGCGCGTGCATCACTACTACTCCGGGAACACGCAAACCCTGGAGTGCAACTACATCAAGGACTGGCTCAGGTGAAGGATTTCATTGCCAAATTGAAGACATGGAGGAATCCACAAGTGAACTGAGAGCGGCATGGAGTTTCAGGAAAGTAGTGCAACATGTCCGTATAGACAGCAGACGCAAGGACTTTGGCAATCTGCCAGATCAAACACAGATTTGCCCAGATGCATGCAGATATGCCTCTAAAAACCAAATGGCTATCAGCCACCAGAAGTGCAACCAGCCACCAGAAGGGATTCTTCTTTTCAAGAAGAAGCTACGCAGGAATTCGGTAGTTTGTAACCCAAGCGCAAGTCCGGTCGGGGGACGACGCTGCCATGTTTCTGGTGACACGGACCCCCGGGGTTGGGAAGTGATGCGTTCTGAGCGAGCAGCTTCATTTTGTCCGTGCTAGGCATGAAAGACACTGGGCAACTGCGCAGGGCCCAGCCTGCGCATGAAATCCTGATGGAAAATCGCGCCAATCCTTATGGATGCCACGTGGCCCCCTTTTGAATGGTTTCAAAGACATGCCAGAAGGCAACAACCGATTCTTGGGGCCTATTTTTGAAAAACCCCTATTACCAGGGTTTCCCTTGCAACGTGTGGCTTATCCATCGTAGCATGGGGTTTGTGCACAGAAAGTACTGCCTCATTTCCATCTGCCGCGTACCCGCCTCGCTGTGCTCATCCATGCAAACATGCATGCTCACAGACAAACTGTTCGACGAGTTTTCTCTTCCAAGTATGCACATGCCTACCCCTCCTTTTGCAGGCAGCACGCCACTCGTTCCACACTGCAGGCAAAGCCGCCCAACATCGTGATAGGCCACGCCTTCACCTCCACTCTTGCTTGTCCAAACGAGAATGCACCCACTCACGCACAGGAACTGAGCGCCCTGTAGACATGCTTGAAGCTGTGGATCGAAGCTTGTGGAAGAAGCCATTTGTGCATGTTCATGAGCCAGAATGGTAGCGTCACTCAGGCTCAAGTCTTTGTCTGAACCCAAAGGGGAAATTCAGAGAATTTCCGAGCGCCTTCAACTTGACTGCTGACCCGAAAACAAGATCTCTTGCCATCAGAAGCGAACTGCTTGCACGCCACTTGCTTTCTGCGTCCGAGACGATCAGTAGCAACTTTGTGTCTCACTCACGACCTGATGGCTCAAACGCGAGCTACTGTTGGCATTTTCTCGCCGGCGAGCCGCTGTATCATGTTTTGAGCCTGTAAGTTCTCAATCCAAAGGGGGATGGGTGAACTATGATAGTGGGTGTGTGCAAGCGAACTGGCGCCGGGGAACCCGGTAACATGGTTCATTTCCTATTGGATGCCTTTCAAAAACCATCTGAAAACAAGAGGGCTCCCAGAGGCTATTTTCAGCGGGTCTTGTCCCGTGCCGATCTTCGGATCTTCGCGCGAAACGCCGCCCGCTGGCGCCAGGAAGACTTCAAGATTCTCAGGGCGAGGTTGGCGGAGGCTGAAAACTATGGCTCCCAGGCTTCCAAATTTGGGATCTGAAAGGATCTGAAATCTGGGGGTGCTTGTAGTTGCTGCTTGTACTTGCTGTGGATGGACGAAAGCCATTCTGCACCACCTAAGAAACATATAGCATCTGACGATTCCCCTGTAGATAGCAACAAACAATTGTTATGGTTTCTTAGGTGGTGCAGGATTTTGTTCATCCACAGTCCACCCTGGGTAAATGATTCCACCCTTGGAGAAAAAGACCCATGTGCAGGTTGAAACCAACTGGTTTGAACCTGAAGTCAGCCACCATCTTTACATGGTCCACCCCGTTGTGAACGCTTGAAACAATAGTTTTGACAGATTGAACTCTTGTCGAGGTGCCCTGGTAGGGGTATGATGGTACGACTTTGGACATACTATCCTCTCATACTTAGATGACCACCCCACTTGATGAGTGATGAATATCCCTGCTTGACCTACAAGTCCCCGTACGTAGGCCAATGCTACTTAGGGGACTCATCATTTGGGGACATTGAGGACTCACCTGACGTGGGACCCGTCCAAGTTTGGGCATCAGGGCCCCACCCGTACTTTGGCTTTGTCTTCGCAGCTTCGTTGCTCTCTGCTCCGAGCCCCCAGAAAGCCGAAGATGGTTCTCTTTTGTCTCCTTTGGAGGCTTTGGTTTTGGTCTTTTGTTGCTTGTGCTCAGCAGGGAATGAGAATTGGAATGACCCCCATAATCCATCCAACTGGTGGTTTCCTTTCAGGGAATCCCAAAACGGTTCATTCCATTTCCTCATTCCTACCGAACACGCACCGGCAAGGTTTTTTTTTTTTCTTTAAGGGTCCTTTTGGCTTCGCTTTCTGAAACAAAACCGACGGCAAGTCCAAATCCGCCGCGGGGAAAAAAGAGAGAGAGAGAGAGCGAGCCGAGGCGTGAGCTCCTGGTACGAGTCCTGCGGGCGGAGCAAGAAGCGCTACATGATGCTGAAGCTGGTCCACCTGATCAAGGCGCGCACCGGGGAATCCCCCTTCCCCAACTTTTCCCTGCGAACATGAGCTCTGGTGACCCATGTGAATTTGAAAAGCCAAAAAGGGGGGGGGGTAAAGTCGCTTGGTGGGCTGCACAAAGCTCCTAACCTGCCCGAAATAGAAGTTGGCCCGCTTGGGCCGAGCTGGGTTCGCCTGTTTTTCGCTGTCCTTTTTGTGGGAGCCTTTGGGCAAGAAGGCTTGAAGGCCAGTCAGCCTCTGTTTCTGGCGGAAAGCCCGGGTCTTGCCTTGAAAACCAGGGACCTGCCTCGTTCGTTGGAGCTGGGCGATTGCACGGCAAGCACGCCCTTCTTGGCTTGTTGGCTCCGGACCAATAGTGTCCAAGCTTGTGAGCTTGATGTGCCCAGCCATGTCTTCGGGTTAGCATCCGAATTTGTGACATGACTTTGCGCCGAGATGCTGGAACATATTTGCCGCCAAGCATTTGGGTTTGCTCCTTTCGGAAGCAATGGACATTTGGACTCTGGTAATTCAGGCTGCTGAAATTCGGACGGACCCCAAATTGTGGAGGACCTCATGGAGTATGCGGAGCCTTTGCTGGAGGTCATCTCCAAGGAAGACTTTAAAGAGAGTGCCTGGGCATGGGCAGAGCATTCTTACATTGGCATAGGAAACATGGAATTCAAGCGCTTTTTTGGTGGGGTTGGGCGATGGCTAGATTCTGAAGGTATGTGCTGAAGGTGTGTGGAAGCTCACTTGAATCAACAAACAATTGTAATTGCATTGTGGATTGGACGAGGTCACAAGCACATATTTCATTCACCCGCGGCTTCCCTGCTCCCCAATGCTGCTCGCAGGGACAGTCGCACTTGGTGTGCTGGGGAAACCTACGGAGAACCGCCAATGTGAAGGTTTGCCTTGGCAGAGCAGAGCGCTTGTTTCTGCTGTGTACGGGGTGCAGGTTCCCGTCTGTCATGGCTGCGCGGCTACGGGTCCATTGAAGTATCAGAGTCACTTTGGCGAAGATGAACACACCTTTCCCAAAGACATTTTGAGAGCAACCGACCACCCAGCAATACGCCCCCAGAAGCATGTTCACCTGAAAGCTTTTCTTGCTGGTTGGAATGACCCAGGGTTTGGGAATGAACCTAGAAATTCCCTTAAAGGAAACCACAAGGGATGGATCATGGGGGTTCTTGCTGAGCACCCGCAAGTCTTGTGAGTTGCAACCGCGGAACTTCTGAGGTCACACCATCATGATGCGATACGTTCGGAGCCCTTTGGGCAAGGTCCTGAACTGTGGCTCGGCAGGGGCTTGGCTATGTTGATCCTCCTCGGGGGGAGGAAATCAAGGGACCTTTCAAGGGGAGAGAGTTGCTCTGTGAGGGGCCCAGTCCGGTTGGTTTCTCGTTTTTGTTCTCAAGGCCAAAAAGCAATCAGGACTCATAACCTCCCATTGCCACGCAGGTGGATTGATCCCCTTTGCAGATCTACCATCGCCCTCCACCAACCTTCCCCCTCCAACCCTACCCTCCGCAGCGTGCCACCCCCGCCCAGGCACCATGGACATCGTCCAGAAGCTCATCGCCGCCGCGGAGGACGGGGACATCGACCAGGACGAGCGGAATCACCTGGAGGCCAGCCGCCAGCCGGACGGAGCCGAAAGCCGAAAGCGCATGCGCGTCGACAGGAGACAGGTGGGGACAACACATCAGACCACTTGCCTTGGAAGAGCCACGTCGACAAAAGATTCCGCAAACAACAGGCTTCTTTTGGTGACCGCTTTTTATGCCTCGAAGGTGGCAAAGAGATCAGGCGTTTCCAACACAGAACCTGGCGACTTTTTGACCTCCATTGTGCCTTTTGGTTTGTGGGTCCCAACACGTTCCCCCATTTAAGTCCAAGGGGCAAACTCCGGTAGGGCACGGTGAGTTTGTTGCTGACGCCCCCCCCACCCCCCAGCAACTGTTGCCTATAAGCCAGCAACTGGCAAAAAGCGACCGTGGGCTTGTCTCCAATTTGTGGATCCCGATCCCTGTTTGGTTTCTCTTACGATGCCATGTGGTGAACGTGATGCACCTCCGGCTGCATCCTCTGGTATTGCTTTGGTTTGTTTTTTGGCTTTTGGTCCAAACCTACCAAAAGGCAGAGGCACGCGTACTTAGAAGAACCACATGGTTACTGGGGGTATGGGACACATATACGGTGCAGTCTGGGAGTGAAGCGGGCTGAGCATGATTTGATTAATGCGCCATGTTCAAATCACGGAATCAATACTTGGCACATCCTAAGAATATACCCAGCAACGAAAACAACAAATCCCTGGTAAGGCTTTGCTAGGCATACGTAGAGAATTGAGTACAACTAGAACAAAGTATATGCTGTATGTACATTCTATACT
Organism: Effrenium voratum; assembly: GCA_963377175.1. NCBI lineage: Eukaryota > Dinophyceae > Suessiales > Symbiodiniaceae > Effrenium > Effrenium voratum. The sequence goes on along the minus strand of CAUJNA010000236.1, from coordinate 988,547 downwards.
TACATTTGATGAATCTTTTTATTAGGCATGTGCTTCAATGAAGTAGGCACATTCTAGACACATAGCAGGCTTATGCTTGGAATCTGTCAAAAATACTAGACTCGACAAATGCTAGGTCTGTGCTGGGTGTTTGCTGGACATGCGCTAAGACAAATAAGGACTACGCAAGGGGCATGCAGAACAAGTGTTAGAATCACCAGTGGACTGATACTGTTGCACAAAGAGGAGAGATTGCGCCTGGGTGCACTTGAAAAGTATGGCTGGACGATTGTAGATGAACCAACACCAACAACAAAGACAATTGTTGTTTGGTTCTCTTGACGTTTTCTACAGTTTGGCCTGAAAACCAAAAAACTCACGCACACACACACAGACGCTGCGGTCCTCCTTGATGGAGGGGTTGGGGGTTGGGAGTTGGGGGTTTGGGTTGGGCTCATGCAGCCCCCCGAAGACTCCCTCGCACTCGAATGCCGGAAGCAAGCTGAGCGTGTTGTGAGTGACAGACGCATAAACACGTCATTTGGGGTCCATCTGAAGGGGTGTCCCTTTGTGAATGTTTGAAGGGGAAGCATAGGGAACTCGGTTTCATTCATTTTTACAAGAGCCACATTGCCTGAAGGGCAGGTCAAACAGATACAGATGGAGGAAATGCACGCCGAGAGAGCACGAGCTCGGATTGGCGGTGCCCAGTCAGTTGGTGGCTTCATCCTTGGTGCATTCCTGGCCAAGAGTGTGGGGAAAAGCGAGGGGAGCTGTGCCAAAAAGAAATCAGAACGCACATGGGCGCCAGGAAGACATCTCCCGCATGCCAGCGCTGGTGGAACATGTTCAGAACAAGGAGGGGTGCTCGGCGATCGATCCGGGCTTCAGGCTGGCCATCTTTGGTTTCCGACCAGTTCGGAAAATCTTGAAGTTCAGCCAGTGCCATGTTTTGCTCTGCGCCTTTTTTAAATTCCCCAAATGGTGGTAGCAATCGTTTCGCTTGGGGCCAAGGCCCTCTGCCGCTCGCCGCACGGACCTTGGCCCATCGAAAGACATAAATGAAAAGAGTGCGGAAGTTGGTGACGGAACCAGCCATCGAGGCTAGGGCATTCCCTGCCATGAGCAGGCCAGGGCATTCCCATGTGGGTATCACCAGGGGACCGCAGGTTTTAGTCCTTGGGTTCCATGTTGGGTACCTAATTTTGACCCACAGCCATGCTATCATCCAGAAATCGCGAGGGTTTTTGAAAGGTCGAAGAAGTCTGTGAGGGACTCTCCCACAGAATTGTGCAACGGTGCAACGCTTGCAGAGTTGTCTATCACATCTCTCGGCAGCCCAGACGATTTTTCGGGTCCCGAATTTTCGGAACACACGACCAGCAGTTCTTGCACACGTTCTAGCCAAAACCTGTAAGATGGTGCCAGGGAAAATCCCGCGTCAGGGACTTGCCATGCAAGCGTCGGAAGTGCAACTTGTTTTTGTCTATGTTTGGCGCAGGTTTGGTCAAAGTGGCTCGTCCGCGGTCCATGTTTCGGGTGGTTCCCCCCGCAAAAATTCGGGGGCCTGAAAGGCAAAACCTGCGGCAGGTGGTGGAGGCCACCCGGGAGTTCGGCAGCAAGAGGATCCAAGACGAGGCGGAGATGAGTCGGGCGGTGCGTCCGGATCCAGGTAGCTCATGGAGTCCAGATTCTGAAACAAGGGTCTTGGGTGTCTTGAACCTTGAATAATAGATCCGAACGTGCTTTGAAGCGCTTTGAAGCGTGCTGGGGGGGGGGGGGGCATACTGGGATTCAAGAGAGTGAACCGGATTTTTTCTTTTGGACATGTGCACAGTAAATATGGTGTGTTTCTCCGCCTTTTGACTCCAGATCTGGGCTATAGACCTTTCCTTTCAAGGTTCCTTTGAAACGACTTTATTTTCAAAGCTGTTGCTGCCAGATCTTTTCCCGTCAAAGCTCTTGCAAAATATGGTCGAAGTCAAAGTGTTGCTTCCGCTTCCATTGGGCTGGTAGACTCTCGCTTTCAAAGGGAAATTGAAAACAGCAGTCAATTTGAAAGCTCTCTCAGGCAGTTTTCAGACAGCCACGGTGTCAAGGCTAGTCTTTAAGGGACCTCTGAGCATCTTGTGCATTTTGTTTTCGGGCCTATATTGTTTTCGGGCTTAAGCACAGGGACCGTCGGCGTTGCCAGTGGAAGCACAACATGCTGAGAGGTCCCGAGTTTTCGGCAAATAAGGAACCCTACGCTGTGAAAAATGCGTTGGCTTGATCAGCAACATTTTCAAAATCGTCTGCGATCTGTCTAAGGCCGCGAAAAAAGAGAATCAGAAGAAAAAACAAGACAACTCGAGAAGCACCCAAAACAAAAAATACAATTCCGAAAAGAACCTTTGGTTCAGTCTTTTTTTTGTTTTGTTTTCGCGAGTTGCTTTTTCGTGTTGCTTGGGTTTGTTTGGTTTTTTGGTGCTTGACAGCAGAACACAAAACACACTCATGCTTGCTTTTTGGAGTTAGACATGTCTGGCAAATATGAAAGCACCAAAAAACCCAAGCGTTCTTTGTTTGTCAAGAACCGAAGCAAACCCAAGGAAAGCTCAACAACTCAAAAGAAGCCCGAGAAAACCCATAACACAAAAAAAGAGGCTGAACGAGGTTCTCATCAGAATCATTTTTTTGTTTTTGCTTTTGTTTGTTTTTTCGTTTGTGTTTTTGTTTTTGGTTTTCCTTGATTTGTTTTTTGTACTTTCTGGAAAAAACACAAAAGTCTAGAACTTTTGAAATTTGCATATTTGCCAGCCAAAAAGCACAAACAAACTCAGGTTTTGTCGTTTTTCTTCCAAAACGCCACACAAATTAAGGACACCAACAAAAACAAAAGCAAAAAAGGTTGAACCTAAGGTTCTCCTGGCTTTTCCCGGAGACATGCCAAGTGTTGTTCTTTTTCTCACTCTCTGCAGGGATCGGGCGGGTTGATACGCTGTCGATGTGACGCCGCGTGAAATTTGTAGAGTGCTCGATGAACCCTTTGCGGGGATATTGCGTGTCGAATTGCTCCGGCTGCATATTCGCCGTGCGAATTTGCCAAAAGGCCCCGGCTCGAAAGTCGTAAGCCAAGCACGCTTTTCCAGCTGCGGCTCGAACATCGCAACCTTCAAGCACGAAAGTAGGGCGCGAGCGCACTCCCGCAGCTGGAGTGTGGAAAGTGCAGCTATTGAGTACGCGGCTACAGCTCGAATAGATGAGGGGTAGCGCGCGCAATCACAAAGCGCGGCTTTCGCAGCGGGAGTGAAGCTCGACAATGCCAGGAGAATGAACAACGAGCATGCTCACTTGACGCGTTTCTGTTGTATGTTTTGTTGTTTTGCGACGTCGAGTGAAAGACGCTTGAAGGCAAAGGAATGCTCGACAATCGCAAGCTTTAAGTGATGAAGTAGTAGGCAAAGTAATCTTTTCCATCTGCGGCCCGAAATCCCAACTTTTAAGTACGAACGTAGTAAGTGAAGTGTGCTCCTGCAATTGGAGCTGGGAAAATAGCTTTTGAGTACGAACGCAGTAAGCGAAATATGCCTTCGCATCTGCAGCTGGAATGCCAAACTCGACCAGCTCTCAAATCGCAAAAGCAGGACGCGAAGTCGGCAGCACGAGCTCCTTTTCGAACATGGCAAGTTTGGAGAAACTACTAGTTGTGAGCAAAGGCCCTGGTCGTAACCCCTACTTGGAGGCCAAAAACACTACTAAACCACTACCAAGCCCGAAGTGGTGCTCGGCACTCGCTTAGCACCCGGTAGGGCTTCAAAACGTCTGTAGCGCCGTCTGTGCACAGTAAGGTCTTGGAAAAGCCTTTGCGAGGCCTTAGTAGGGCCTCAAGTCTCATGATGCAATCATCGTGTTTTAAGGCACCCCCTGTCATGATCAAAGCTGGCCGGATGCTTAAAAAAACCTCCGGTTTTCCAGTGTGTTTGAGCACTGACAAGCCAGGCATGTGTTTTTTTTGTTGGGGAGGGGGGAGGGTGACTATATATACATATATATATATATATACACATACTTCTATGTATACATATAACTCCAACTCAAACACGCCAGAGGCGAGCCACTAACTAAGACACCTCAACAGGCAAAACAAGTGCAAGGGCTAGTCTTGTAGGTTTGGGGTTTTAATCCTCAAGAGTATGGGTCAGTGAAGCCACTCGCCTTCGCACTGTTGAGCTCCCTGCTCCAACAAAGGATTGGTGAACCCCAAGCAAGAAAACCAGATTTGCGCGGGCGATTTGTCGGGGGGTCCTGAATGTTTTTTCGCGCTTGAGTGATATTTCTTGGAGATGGCAAAGAGTACTTACTCTCTCTAGGCAATATGCAACTTGACTGGGGGCTCCTGGTCCGGAATTCGGGCCCAGGCTCTTTCTCCCCTCTAGGTCACACCTCTCAGGTTTCGCAAGTGTTCATATCCCAAATGTGTTCTATCATTTTCATGTGCCCTTTTTGGCTTTGGTGCAAAGGAAGCCAAGCGGAACGAGCCGCTTCCCTATCAATCTTCCAAGTTGGATAGGTGCTGGGTGAGCACTACATGGTCCTGACCATCTGCCGCATGGCGCAGCTGACCATGGACGAGGCCAAGGAGTTCTTCGTGGAAGGCGGGGTGCAGCAATTCTGCTTGCCTTTTTTTTTTTTTGTGAAAGTGGTTGCTTCGGAGATCTTTTTGGGTTGTCAAACAAGAAGCAAGAGGCAAAGGGGTCCACCATAAGAACCCCCGCTCTTGCTTTACCTGGACTTTGGCCAGAAGCCGCTGCACTGTCTTGAGCAAACAGAAGGGTGGTACTCTGCGCAAGGCGCGCTGAGTTGTTCATTCGTGCACGAGCCCGCGCACGAAAATTGCTACAGATCCCCTCGGCTGACCAGCCTGGAGGCATTGCTCCCGCGGAGCTGGGGTGGAGAGGGCCAGACCGCAAGCCACCTTCAGAGCAAACACTAACGCTTGGGTTCAGACCTTCCGTCGCACTCCCGGGGCCATGCCTTTTCCCGGGAACCCGGTCACGGGAAGCAAGGAGCTCTTCCAAAGGCGGTGGATGAGAGAAGGCGCCGCATCGTCGAGAGATCGAGGCGATGCGCTTTCTCGCAACCTATGGTCTCCCTTGACGTTGGCATCTCTACGACCGCTTTTGGGTAAATGCGTCAGATGCATAGATCGGGCCGGCTGGATGTGTGAGCCCAGGAGATGCCGAGGAGCTTCCTGCTCCCCAGTCAGTAAACACAACGCAACGCCGTTGGGAACAGTTTTCCGACAACGTACATGACTGTTGAATGCTCAACGGACTGCGAGCTGGCTGGGGAGTTAAAGAAGGCGGACGCGGCCAGTGACGCTGCCTCAGATCGCGCGAAAGAGCTTCCGTGTGAGGAAGAGGAACCATGGAACGCAATGGAAGGGCCAAGCACATCCAATCATCAAGTTTTTGTCGGTGGAGATGTAGACCTCCAGTGCCGGCCCAGTGCGGCACGCAGGTGCGGGACTGATCCGAAGAAATGGCCGCGACTGCACCACTTGGAAACCATGGGAAGCTAATTATTGTTTGTTGGTATTTGCCGGGGAATCATCATTCCAGGGTTTCTCAGGTGGTTCAGGATTTCGCCCATGCACAGTATAGCTCTTGTTGAGGCGGGGCAGAGCGTGGCGCTGCAACGCAGGAGTCGCCGTACTGGCAATGATTCCCGTTGATTCGCGGTGGCCGTTCCTCCGAGTATCGAAGGCCGCCCATGCCGGAAGGTAAACCAGCTCTTGAAAAGATTTAGCGCCTCCTGACCGTGCTGTATTTGCTGCTTTGCAGGGTTGACGCAGCAGACAACCCGGCTGATACAGCCTTTTATCTCTTCCATTGATAGCAGCCCTGGGAAAGAGGACCAAAGAGGAGCGCAAATCTCAGACAGCTTTGCCAGGAAACCTGCTGCCGCTGCCCAATATGTCTCAGAACGGCAGGTCAAGAATCACCTGCCGATGTTGCCTCAGTTCCCTGGTGGCGGACCTTCAAGGCCACTAGGGTCAGAGGCTACCATGTGAATGCGTGTGGATTCTCACATCCCGTTGCTTTCCGAAGGCGAGAGCATATTCATGCGGACACAAACCGCTTCATGTGGCTCAAGCAGTAGCTTGATCCAGAAGGGATCGCATATTTGTCACAACCACATAAAAGGGGATGGGTTCCTTCCTTTTCAACCCTCTGCAGGGCCCAGCAGCGAATTTCCATAGCTGCCATAGCAGCCTTTTTCGGTCTCCGAGCCGACTCGAGCCGTGCGGGTGCCTAGCGCGAGGCAGCGTGGATGACGATATCGCCTCCGCGTTCCGCAACTCCATCAAAGGGCTTTGCCACTTCAACCAGGGAGACTTGAAGTGCCCTGTCTGCCATTGGATCTTGCGTCGCCCTTTGCTTTGGATTTGTTTTTGCGCTCGCCTTGAAAGGTTCATATTTTTTCTGGGATTTGTGTAAGCCAAGCTGCATTTTCTCAGCATTTTGGAACAACCCAAGCTGAATAGCTCGTGAAGGCTTGGCCGCTTTCTTGATGGCCACCTTTGGCATTGTACCAAAGAGCAACTCAAACATGAGACGTGCCACATCGCGTTTGATATGGTTCTTTTGGACGACTTCGGAGGGTTTCCGAAGGCGCCATGAGCTTCGATTTTGGCTGCAATTCAACACGGTTGTTGTTCTTTTTTGATTGAAGGGAAGCCAAAGGCCAACACCCTATTTTGACACGCCACACTGAACCCAATAGGTCCATTTCGCAAGAAGGCGATTCCTCCACGAGCGGCGCTTCCGCTCGTTTTTCCGAGTCGAGGTGGGCTTTGCGCTCTTCTGTGTGCCTCTTGGTGAACTTCATGATCGGCTTCATAGGCGCGGAAACTCGTCTGGCTCATTTTGATTCGAGCCCTTCCTCTCGATTGCTCTTGGGCTGACTTTTTAGACTTTAACTTTTTGGGAAGCCAAGGTTTTTGCATGAAACCCACAAACAGTTAAACTGTTTGCAGAGGGGTCAGCGGCAACCAAGTCCTGGCAACTGGCTTCAAGACGCCCAGACGAGCTTCTTGCCGGAAGCGCGACTTTGCCTGCCTGCCGCACTCTTCCTTTGTCTCCTCCCCCGTTCTGAGTGTGGAATACACGAACACTGGGGCACGATTTGACGGTGGGCTTGTCCTTTAGGTTTCCTTCCAGACAATCTAGCAGTCATTGCCTGCAAGGCATACATCGCTATCTGTCCGGGCTGAAGTCCAGAATATTTTGGACCAATAACACACACACGCTTTTCGTTTTGGCGAGAAGTGAATCGCCAAGGGTGTGCCTTATAAGGAAACTGTCTTTGGGCCGTTTCCCTTTTCCCGAAGGGGTGTCAAGGGCCTCAAACGAAGGGCACGCCGCACGCCGCATATCGTCGCAGGCTGGTGTGCGGCGGAAAACCTCGTGCAAGTGGCGGCGGGCGAGGAGGAGGGAAACTGGGAGCGCGCGCGTGGTGGACGGTTTAGGCCGCAGCACATAGAGACCACCTGGGGGTTTTCCGGTTCTCCTCCCAGTTTTTGGGTGATTCGATGGTGAAATTTCAGGTGGTTTCAGGTCTGAACATGAAGATTGTCACCTTCACGTCTCTTGAGCTGCACCTGGAACCTTTGGGAGAGTTGTCAATTGTTGCCATGAAACGAACCACATTTGTGCGTTCACCGAATGGTTTGATTCGCTGCTGTCTATCCACCGAAGGCCAAAGCATCATCTCTGACAACACTACCTAAGATCAGCAAATCATCCTCCTAAATATGGCCGAACTTTTCTGCTGCAGGGCAACTGGGTTAATCAACGTGACATCGTCAGCATTTCCCGAACCTAAATGTCATTTTGAGGCCTCACCACCAGATTAAGGCACTTATGTGAGACCAGTCTCTCCCTGGCTTCATGCGATCGAAGAAGCTTTTGCCCAAGCCGAGGACAGTCTTAACGCTTGGAATCGACCTGGACAATTCTTTGTGACCAGCTCTTCCAAACTGGGCAGTTCTTCCCTCCTGAAACGTGTGCAACAAACATGCACCCACGTTGCCTAAACACCACACATTATGGGTTTGTCTCAAGATTAGGGGGCCCCTATGCTAGGTTTGTTTTGGTTTCCATGTAAAGCCAACCAGAAAGGGGGTCCGCAAGAAAAGACATCTAGTGCCAACTCAAACAGGCTAACAGGCTGGTCAGTGGTACTCTCCACAAGGGTCACTTGTGATCCGAAAGACCATGATCCTTTCGCGCCAGTCGAGGGATGTGGGCAGATCTTCGGAAGTCTCCTTCCAAGGTAAAGATTTCAACTGAAGCGCGCCCTCGGAACGTGCCAGCTCTACTTCCTCTCAAAGGATTTTGAGAAGCTGGGCAACCAGCTTCCGAACAGGGGCAGGGGGAGAATGGCATTTCGGGAGCCCACCGGTCCCAGAAGCCCGTATGCTTCATCCGCCGCTACACCGCTGGTCTCGCCAATATCAACGCACCTTGGCATAGTCCGGCCGCGTTGGTCGCGTACTTGACAAATCTTATGGCAGACTTGGCTTTACACTAGCCGAAGCTGTTCCTCGAATTTCCCGACTTCCGCTTGCTCCGAGGTCTTTGGAGCAACCTAGGACCCTTCCAAGAGGCAAACATTCCCTCGGTCCAATTGACACGTTCTCACCAAGGCTCCCCTGTAAATCCCTAAATCTGGCACCGAACACATGCCTGCTCACTGTTCTCAACAACCATGTGAAGGACCCCGTTGAACCTGTGGGACAGTTCACCTATGTATGGGTCCCTTCAAGTGCATCAGTTCAAGGGGTTCGCAAAAGCACTTCTGGTGGATTCCCTACAGAATGCAATGTGCACCTCGAACCTATGCCCAAGGTAAAAGGCCCTGAGGTGTAAAGATGGGTTGAATCCTGGGGCCGGCCAGTCACAGGGCGCAGGACGGCAAACCATTGCAAGAGCTCCTGGACCAGGCACGATCATGACCCCAAGAAGTTTTCACCACGTGCAATATGGATTATTGGCCATAGCATGTAAGACCTAGCCGGGCCAATCGAGTTGGGGGGATCAATTCCTCCAGGTACCGGGACCGCTCCGTCCCGCGGAAACCCCCAAGTCGTCCGGTGTATTTCGCCAGTGTCACCCTTTGGTCACGACCTCAGTCATTGCTACCCTCTCTCCAACAAAGGAAGGACGGAATCTCCCAAATGTAAACATCTTGTCCGCACCGCAACGCCGATCAGCTTCCATGCCGGAGGGTATTCCTTGGGAGTCCAACCACTTTCCCCAGCGAAGAGTTATGGAGCTTAGGTTTGTGAGGCGCGGCAAGTCGCGGGAGGGGGGGGGGGGGCAGGCTTTTCTGGGGAACCCGTTTTTGATCTGAATCGATCAGTCACAGCGTCATGGACCATGTTTGCCTCTTCAGAGCCGTATGACCAAATCTCATGGTAGGCATTTTAAGGATGGCACGTGGTTCCTCTGACGGGATTTGCGAACCCCCCCCAAATTGACAACCAAACCTCAAGGGTTGAAACTCATCATACCTCAAAGATTGAAACTGGTTTCCTTTCGTCTCCCGATAAGGGCCACATCGGGGATTCTTGAGTAGCCCTGTTTCCAAAGTCAGCCTCAAGAAATATTGAAAACCCTCCCCGGGCCAAACCACCCCATTTGGCGAAAATAGGGTAAGCCCAAAACGGCTTGCCCTGGTAAATGGACACATGGACTCAAATCTGCGGTCCAACTGTGATTTAACATTGACCCACCCCCAAGTTCGGCGACTCGAGCTGAGCTTCGATTTTCGCCCCGTTCGGCTGAGGTGGTGCTGCTGAGCCGCTACGGCGGGGGCACCTTGAAGGCGGCCTTGGACCGGGTCTCCGCAGTGGTGCTCGCCTCTGTGGTGGGCGCCTCCGGCAAAGAGAGATGCCGCCAGTAGGTTTTCTTTTTGGGTGTTTTGCTTCAAACATCGAGGGCCCTGGTTTAGATGGGAGAGGTAGTTTCCGAATTTACCAGGGTCATCTATTTTTTTTCCAAAAGGCCAGCTATGGTAGTGCCGCCTTTTCTTGCTGGTGCGAGAGATGCAGGGAAGGAGAAATGGAATGACCCCTATAAGAGCCCGTCCAACTGGTGGTTTCCTTTATGGGATCCCTACTGAGCACCACCAAGTTTTTTCCACTGATATTGTGGATGGACGCGAGATCCGCGAGTCTCGCACCACGGGTAATGAAACCACGGGAATGAAGCCATAAGGTTGTTGGTATTTGCAGGGGATCATGATTTTTGGGTTTCTTAGGCGGTGCTGGATTTCGTCCATCCACAGCTGAAAGAGGGGCAGGCTGTTCAGCGAGTCGGCGCCAGGTTGCTGTTTGGGGGTGCTCAGGGTGCTTGGTGTGCTCAAGGTGCTGGCTCAAGGTGATGCGGCGGTTTCCGGCGGTATTGTTCGGCGATTGAGTCAGGGTGCGTGATGGGTGGGGGTGCTGGTCGGGTTCTCATTTGGCGATGCAGTCAAGCTGTTCTGAGTGCTGGTGAGTGTGGTTTGGCGTTGCTGGCAGTGCTTGTTTGGCGATGGCCGGATGCTGGGCTGTTACTAATGGACTTTGGGCTCCTGATAGCGGAGCGAATCTTGCCTGAGGACAGGTCGGGTATGTCGCCTTCGGCTGGTGCACGGACACGTCCAGGCGTGGGGGTTTCTTGCTTATTTGTCATTGTCGTGCCTGATGTTTCTGTGGACTACCAAATTCTCCAGTAAACTCTTGCCTCAGACGAACTTGGAACTCACCAGAAGGCCCCAAAAATGGAGGGACATTGTCTTGCAGGCCCCAGTCAGGAGCCATGGTGGGTACATGTGAGTTTGCAAGGGAGAATCGGTTGAGGTTTGCTGTTCTGGATACCCAGGTTGGACAAGCGGAATCCGTCAACTGCCATCAACTGCACCTATCTATCCCGAGCTCTTACACACCTCTTTCACACCATGGGTTATGTAAGTCCAGCGAAATACCGGTTCCTTGACAAAGCCCTTTGGACATGTCCCGCAATGTCCGCAACTGGGAATATTCCGAATCAGGGCTTTCCCTCCCGAGCCCCAACTTCCAACGCTTAACAGGGGCTGTGCGGCAACCTTGCCAGCCGCGGTTTGGTCCTGCTTAGGCTTAATTAAGGTGCGGCTCGCGATGCAAACCCAGCAGAAATTATGCCCTGTCCAACGTGGAACCCACCGGAGGGTCCTGTTTGGGAGCATGGTCGTCCAGGACCTCGCCCCAGGTTCCACGGTTCCATGTGCGGGTTGCCGTTTTTGATATCTTGTTCATCGGATGCGGACCGTCGTTTTCAGCGGCGTTTAGGACCAAGACCTGGCCCAAGTTTGCGAGACCCGGTCAGGGAACCATGGGCATTCTGGAAAGCAACGTGTCTCCAGCTCGATACGCTGAGCAACTGAGTCGGAGACAGAAAGGTTGCCTCTGTTAAAAAGAAAGCTATCCTTACACAGTTGCAGCGACGGCCACCAACCCACACACGCCGTGAACCTTGCAAGTGACTTCGAGCAGCCTCAACGGCTCGTCCGAATGTGTTTTGGCTCCAGTAGACGCAAACCCTTAATGCTGTTCACCAATGTGTGGAGTAAAAGGATGTGCACTGGGCCTTTAAGAGGCTAACGCCTTGCTACTCCAGGGTATCTCTGCATCCATTGAAAGCCTATTCGCAGTAAAAGGCTCATCCAACCGATGGTTGGCACTCAGCCAAACCATGAGATGCTGCGTGTTTCGCTCGAAGCTCGGCGTTTCCTGCCTTTAAGTGTTGGAGAGTTAACCAGGTCTTTGCAAGTTGTTTCTTACTTGCGTCTAGTTGCACCGATGCCATCAGGTCGGTGTGGGGGATCTTTAGCATTCCGAAGCTTGCCGCACTCTCATTTCAAGCATCATTCAAGCTGGCCGCCTCTTCAAAAGCCATGATTGGAAGCAGGGAAGCCCAAAATCCTGGCAAGAACCAACAGCCGTGCAGGATCCTCACGCTGATCTCGGTCTTCCTGGTCAGCTGGATCTTCATGCGCGCCCGAGACCCCCCCCGTTTTTTGTGAAACGTCCTGGCATGGGCTGAACGGCTGGCGGAAGCCACGTGTTGATTGGCATCCACTAGACCTGCTTTCGCATTGAGGTCAGAAGCATAACTCCCAAGCAGCAACGTCATGGCCGGTTTATTTGTGCCAAGAAGTTGGCCTTCAGGGATTCTTATGCAGCGTCTGAGGGGGGAGCTCACAACGCTTGACCCATTTTTTGAATGTCGGGGTGACTTGTGAGGGGCCATCATGTGGAACCTAGCAGCCTCTTGACATGGGTATGGGTCAAAATTAACCCACCAGGGGACCTTACCCGGGTTCCATTTTGGGTACCTATTTTTGACCCAGACCCACATGTGTGTCTTGGCCCTGAGGTACTTGAATTTCGACGGCGATTCAAACACAGCGTCCATCGCCCAGCGTTTGGCAGCGATCACAGCCCCCTGGCAGGAATTCAGCAGCTGCGCAGTCCAGAACGACTGCTCCAGCGTGCCTACGCACGCACGCATGCACGCCCGCCCGGCCCGCCCAAACACACACACACACAAACACAAATACACACACATACAAACACAGACACCCACAGCCACACACCCACAAGCACACACAACCACAGACACAGACACACAGACACAAACAAACGCAGACACAAACACGCACAACCACAAACACACAGACACACACGGAGACACAGAGACACAATACACAGAGACAGACGCAGAGACAGACACAGAGACACACGCACAGACACACAAACACGCACAGACACACACACACACACAGAGACGCACACCGACACACGCAGACACACACACACACACACACACAAGCACACACAACCACAGACACAGACACTCAGACACACAGACACAAACACAAGCACAAACAACCACAGACACAGACACTCAGACACACAGACACAAACACAAGCACAAACACAATCACAATCACAAGCACAAACGCAAGCACAAGCACAAGCACAAATTCGGTCACGAATACTAATACGAACACAAGCACAAGCACAAGCACAAATTCGATCACGAACACTAGCACGAACACAAAGACAAACACAAGCACAACACACACACACACACACACACACACACACACACACACACACACACACACACACACACACACACACACACACACACACACACACACACACACACACACACACACACACACACACACACACACACACACACACACACACACACACACACACACACACACACACACACACACACACACACACACACACACACACACACACACACACACACACACACACACACACACACACACACACACACACACACACACACACACACACACACACACACACACACACACACACACACACACACACACACACACACACACACACACACACACACACACACACACACACACACACACACACACACACACACACACACACACACACACACACACACACACACACACACACACACACACACACACACACACACACACACACACACACACACACACACACACACACACACACACACACACACACACACACACACACACACACACACACACACACACACACACACACACACACACACACACACACACACACACACACACACACACACACACACACACACACACACACACACACACACACACACACACACACACACACACACACACACACACACACACACACACACACACACACACACACACACACACACACACACACACACACACACACACACACACACACACACACACACACACACACACACACACACACACACACACACACACACACACACACACACACACACACACACACACACACACACACACACACACACACACACACACACACACACACACACACACACACAGACACCAGCGCAAACAAACACACACGGACTCACAAGTGCGGGCCAATATTTTCTGTCCTCTCCTGTGGTAAATGGGATCACAGGGTGCACACACACACACACTTACACCGACCAATTTAACATGAGAAAGCGAAAGGGGGGTTTTCTTGCCAAACTGCAACGCCAGTTGGGGAGACAATTGAAAAAAAACAGATTGAGCGTGGCTCAGGTCTCAAGCCTCATGGCAGATTGCTCCGACAAGTCCAGCACTGCCAGCACGTACTCGGGGAAGTACCACGACCTCTCCGAGATCATCATCGGCGCCTGAGGTTGCACAAGTAGGGTGTTATATAGCACTACTGTAGTATTCGGCCAGCCCATTTTCGTTTTTGCAAGCTGCAAAACGAGAAGGAGCAAACAAGCACGAAATTCCAGTTTTGTCCGGCAGAGCCGGAAGTTGTAAGTTTCCAAACGTGAGAACTATTGCTTGGAGCGCTTCTTTTTCTTTCTTTGTTTATTTTCAATATTTGTCTTTTCTGTTTCTTTATCTCCTTCGTTTCTTTTTTTGTCGCTTTCGTTTCGATCTCTTATTTTTCCTTTTGTTTCTTTTTTTTATCCCTCTCTGTCTCTGTCTTTCTCCTTCTCTTGCTGTGCCTCTTTTTGTTTTGTCCTTTTCTCTTTCTCTTTCTGTGTGTTTTTTTCCGTTCCTTCTCTTTCATTTTCGCTCTGTTTCTTTCTTTCGCGTTTTCTCTTTCTTATCCCTTCTTCTTTCTCTTTGTACTTGTTTTCTTCTTCCTCTTTCTCTCTTTTGTTCTTTCTCTTTCTCTTTTTCTTTCCGTTTCTTCTTTCTCTACATATTTTCTTGTTTCTCGAGCTGCCCACGTTCGCCGCGCGCGCTACACTTGGACTTCAATGTGGCGAGTTTCCGGCCGGAGCTGCCAAAGTGCACTTCACACACCACAGTTGTACTTCAGACAGTGCCACTTTGGAGCAGGAGCTCCTCGTGTACTTGTACTTATTAGTTGAGACATTCACTTCGCGTACATGCACTTGTGCTTAAAAGTTGCAACGTTCGAGCCGGGGCAGCCAAAGTGTACTTCACGTGCTGTGCTTGTACGTAACAGTTGCGACTTTCGAGCCGGGGCAGCCATGCCTCGCGCGCTACGCTTGTTTTCCAATTTGGAGCCTGCTTCGCTGGCTATTCTAAGTGATCGTTTTTGTATCTTTAGATTCTTGCTCTCGCAATTTCGCCTTCTTGCTCGCCCCACACTTCTCACAACCTGAGTTGCCTTTTGGGTTTGCGCTACAGCCTTGATAGCAACAACCAAGTAGGCTCGCAACACTGTAAAAGCAAGCTTCCATTCAGCACGTAGAGCACGCAAAGTATACTTGGGCATCTCCGGGTCAAACTGCTTGACTTGCTTGCGCTTCGTGTGTTTGACGAAGCGCAATTTGGCAGCTCCGGCTCGATGGTCGCAACTTGCGAGCTAAGTGTAGTCCGTGAATCCTCAAAAGCCAAAAACTGCCGAACAAGACTGAGAACCCCGAAGTGGGTCGAACAGTTTATCTTAAAAAACAAACAAACAAACAAAACACACGAGCCCACTTGGGGCTTCAGCAGGCGAAAACGATTTGCCATTAACAACGGGAAATGGCCGGCTAGCTTTTACAATGGTGACAGGGATCGACTGGGTTAGGGATTCCCTTATTTAGGTTGGTGCATCATAGCAACTAATAAAGATGAAGAGGAACTGTCGCAACCATAAGTAAGGGCGGATGTCCGCCCTTTCTCTACATGGGTTTTGGGTATGCCAGGTCTTGATTGCGACTTTCACTGGGGCTGAAGGATGTGAAGGCCAAGCAGGCTATTGAGCACACGCTTAGGCCTAAGTCTTCAGGAGGACGGTTCCTCTTTCGACATCTCCCTTTCAAGCTGTTGTCCGTTTGGAAGTTTTCATTCTTTGAGGGCCTGCCCACTTCTTGCCCTGAGGCGTGATTGTCATGAACCTCTTCGACATGATTGTCGGGGACGAGTCGGCCCAGATTCAGGCATCAGAACGTCTAACGGAGGCGGTCAAGGGCTATGAGAAGGCGGGGACGGCGCCTCACCCTTGGGTTTTGGGGCCGAGCAAGAAAGTCCCCCGTGAAAGTGGCGGCATTTTCCCCAACAAAAGGTTCAATTGCCGCTTGGTACCACAGACAAAGGTTGGATTGCCCCAACCACGTGCAGGTTTCCAGATTCAAACCTGGGGACGTTGGAGCTGGCAAGCCCATGCTCAAAGCCTTCTCTGGAGTGGTGTGTGTTTTGCGCCGGCGATCGAAACACATCTTCAGCATGCTTAATCCACATGTGGTCTGGTTTGTGGGAAGCATGGAGTGTAATCACACACAAACACGCAAAGAGACTCATACTCAATATATTGTGTGATGCTTCTGATCCTAGCTATCAACATGATATTGAGCTCACTCACAAGTAAACTAAGCAAACCCATGATGAACTTCTTTTGTCGTTCTATTTTGGGTTTAGAGTGATAGTAAACCTGCGGAGAAAACCTATTCAGGTAGGAGGTTAGATGAAGGGGGACCCCAACCTTGTACAGATTTCCACGCTTTTGCTTCTTCAGCCGGTTTTGTGTCAGACCAGGGTTGGGCAAACGACAAAATCCACGAAATTCGCGCCACTCACTAGTTGGGATTGGCGATGTATCCCAATAGGGTCTCATCAATCCAATGGTTTGGTCCATCAGTATGCGTTTCACATTCAGGCACCGTTGGTGCTTCGCTGCCACTGGGTGAAGCCCCTCTGAAGAAACCTATTTGGGTTCAAAATCTGTCCTCAATCCTCATGCTAGATGTCCTAGTCGGACTAGAGCTGGGGAACTCTCCAAGAAACAAGCCATGCTGGAAGTGGGAGGAAACTCCAAGGTAATTGTTGGCTAGTGCCCCATGTGCCTAGACCTTCCAGCGGTACATCAACAATGATATCGACCACGAAGGGCTGGCGGGCGAGGTTGCCTCTTGGCTTGGTTTGTCTCTGGGTTGGGTTCCTTTTGGTTTCCATTCAAGACAAACCCTGAAGGTTGCCGAAATATGCCACATGTCTTGGAGAGGCCACGTGCGATGGGCTTCTGGGAGACGATTCACTGTCACTCAGAGGTTGTTTCAAAGCCCGTATGGCAGATGGGGGATTTGGGGCAAGTTGACAATAGCAAAAATTATTTTCACTCATTCATATTGGGTTGTCTCAAAACAAGGGATCCCCCAAAATGGGTGGTTTCCCTTTGGTCTCCATTCAAAACCACCCAAAAAGGTACCCTCAAAAAGACACACCCATATGTATATATATATATATACACATACTATACACGCTATTTCCTAGTTTTCATGTGGTTTGCTGCATTTGCATGCCATTCCAGACAGGACATTGCCGATTTTGGAGCAGGCAGACTCTTCTTTGGATGCTTCCTGTTCGGCGTTAAGGTTGACATTTTAGCTGATCGATCAAGTTCCTTTTTTGGTGTTGTGTTTGACTACTCGAGGTGTTTACACTTTTCCAAACAACAAACAACATGAGAGGCCCCATGTGGGCACAGGTCAGGATCTGGAGTGGGGTCTGGCAGTTTGTTTGTTTCACGCGAGGTTTTATATAATTTTGCCCACAAAGCACAAAGCTCGAGTTTTCCGAACAACCCAGAAATAGCAGTGCTTGAGGCTTTTCAAACTGTTCAAACGCATGCACAAAACCCGAGTTTTATCAAGACACAACATGGCAGACCCCATGTGAGCGGCTCTGGAGCCATGGGGTCTGTTTTTTTTTTTTTTTTGAAACTCGAGGGTTTTCTAATCTGGGTCTACTTTTTTTTTACGCATATATATATATATATATTCCTAAACACTTGTTGTGGTTTTGACAGAATGCAGGGTTTCAGGACGAGCCATTCTGCAAAAATAAAGCATGTCAGCCATATTGCAAGATGGCCGACCTTCAGAGGGGTCGATCCGACCTCCCGACATCGGCCGAGTCCATCATCGATGGCCAGCTGAACGAGGCGCGGCAGTTTGTGGGCACCGCGGTGATGGAGCCAAGGCGCGGCAAGACTGGGTCTAAATGGAACCAAATGAGATGGGCCAAATGGGTGGGCCAAGCGGGTATGTCCTTTCAGGCAACGGTACAAAGGGAGACATTTTGAGGGGTGTCCCTACTTTGAAAGCCAAAACGGGGGATGATGGTGTCAAAATGAATGGGATCCCTGCGGAACATCAAGAGGCCTGGTTGGCTGTGTGGGTCGGATGTGGTTGGATCCTTTCCCAAAGATTTCGGGGTCAATTCCACTGGGCACATCTGCGCGTGGGGTCGGGGTCGGGGGATAGCAGCAAGTGGCCATGAAGTTTCCCTTCTCGAGGACGCCCAGAAATTAGACTGGCGAATTGGTTCGAATGCTTTTTGCCATATGCCATCTGAGCCTTTCCTCCGGCCCATCATGCCATCTGGTTCTGGCTCTGCGCATTCGGTTTTCTGGCGCTTGGAGTGGCAGAGGTTCTGGCGACCGAACTTCAACTCCATTCTCTTTGAGGATGTCGTGGCTCTTGAGCGGCAAGAGGGTGCCATGCCGCGGATCGAACCGACGAAACATGGTGTGTTTTCCTTAGCCTGCCATACCATACCTGCGTAATAGGAGGCTTGACAGGGAAACCAATGCCTAAAGGGGAGCGTCTGATTTTGACACATTCATTTGATTGACAGAACTTGCGACTTTGGAAGTGAGATGGGCAGGAACCCTGCCAATGGCAACAGCTGTTGGCAGAATCCTTGCTGGAGGGACTACCAGTCATGAAGCAAAGAGTCCGGATCAAGTCAGCAGCGCAGCAGCAGGTATCCGCAAAGCATTTGTTTCTTTTGCGGAGTGCAGTACAAAGTTCAAGGGGGGCTAGACATCCAGTCCACGAAGGACCCGCAAAACATAGGGTTGTCTTGAGTTTTGAGAAAACTCTCGTGGTTTTGGGTTGCCATGCAGCTAGAAGAGCGCATCGAAGACAATGATCGGAACATCTCAGCTTGATCACATCTTCTTGCGGCCGGGCCTTTGCGACCTCCGCGGTGAGCTGAGGCCACGTACAAGATCCTCTGCACCCAAATTCTGAAGTGGCTTGGCCGAGCCCGGCGAAGTTGCCACCGTCGGAGGTTCGAGCGATTGGATTGGATGCTGGTTCTGGAGGTATGGGAAGCCACCCGAAGGTCTAAACCGCCAATCCAAGCCACCAATCAGAGGGAAGCTGAGAGGTACTTTTTCTGCAAGTCAAGATCACACGAATCACACTTCCCATGGCATGCCGACCGGAAAGCTGGGGGTTGGCACGAAAAGCATACGGATGAAATGCACGCCCGGACGCAAAGCCATGGCTGATTTCTGCCCGCGGAAGGCAGGACAGAGAGTTTTTCGGCTTTTTACCCAGCCCCTTTTGTTGCCTTATGGGAAAGTTAGAAGTTATGGTGCTATTGATCGCACGCTCTCGCCGATTGACGCGCATGCCCGCGCCCAGGGTCAGCAAGGTCTTGGAGGATGACAAGCAGTTCCTCCTCGACTCCCTTCCGAGCTTCTCACAACTGAGGACGGTCTCGACTCGAGAAATTTCGCCCGCGTTCCGCGGGCGTGCAGAGCATGTCCCAAAGTCAGGCAACTGAGACTAAGAGGCAGCTTGAGTACAAAGTTGACCTTTGGCCTTGCAACTGTGAGTACGCGTTTTCCCACCGCCAAAGGCACCATCAAAGTTTTCCATATCCGTTGTGAGACCAAGCTCTATTCGGCGGCTCGGAAAGTAGGAGTTTCTTTGTTGGCATCTAGATTCCACACGCAGGAGATGAATCCGACAATCCTCCTGAGGGCTTGCAGTCTCATAGCTTCAAGACGCAAGCAGAACATTGCCATTGAACGAATACCTTGCTGGTGCTCAGTAGGGAATGAACCTAACAATTCCCTTGAAGAGGGATGGTTTATAGGTCATTCCCTCATTCGCAGCCTCAACAAGGAAGCGGATTTATTTTCACTAGAAGATCATTTCCCATTTCCTGCTTGAAGGGACTGTTTCATGGCCAGTGTGGCGCACACTCACAGCCACAACATCGGCGCATTTGTTTCTCGGCTCAGCTTGTAAGAGCGCCTTTACCCAAGTGTTCCAGCTTCTTCCCAATGCGGCGCTTTGAAAAACACATACACACGCAAACAACACGAAGATGACGTCAGCAATGCAGCTCCATTCACGGGCCGGATGTGACATTTGCTGTCCTCGCTCAAAGCATTCTTTTCAGGGTTGCTCTGAGCCGTCCAAAGATGACTAACCCACCACAACAGCTTCGGCTTTCCGGCGAAATGTCCACCCTTAGGACTACACGGTTCTCCCAGAAACGAAGCGTCTGAGGGCTGGTCAGGCAACTTTCGGGATAAAAAACGGGCCTCGTTTGCACGCGCGAGGGAACAGATGTTCTTGTGCCTGAACGAGACCAGCAACATCTCCCTGGCATGCGTGGCGTTGCCCGGCCGCACGCGTTCGCTCGTGCTCGCTCGTGCAACAATGCCTGAACATGCGATTTTGACTCCTTCAGCCGGCATTCTTGGTGTTATGCCCCCACAAGGCCCTGAACCCTTATGCATGTTCCCTTTCCAGCTTGAGGAATGCCAGTGTGTTTGCTTTTAGAGGGTCGCACCGTTTTTTTTTCATGCGGACTATCATTGATATGGAAGCACGCTGAGGTAGTAAGTCACCAGACAGCACAAGCGCACGAGCCGCATGTTTTTGGAATGGCGCGGGCTCAGTCATCAAAGCAATACAGTTTTTAAATATATGGCCCTCTTCTTGCGGTACCAGACCCCACAGCCCATGTACGCGCTTCCTTCCACTAGCATGGCACTTGTGGGAGCCTACCTTGAAGATAAGTTGCCTCTTGAAGCATACATATCTTGAAGGCCCTTTGTCAGATGCCATGTTAGTGGGAGGAAGGGTGCCCTTTCGGACAGTTGCTCATGTCTTTCCCTTCAGATTTTCTACCTGCCCGTTGCCATGTGGCATCCCAGGCACGATGAGCAAGGGCTGGCATCCATGGTGAACAAGAAGGTGAAGTCCGATTCGCGGATTATTGCCCCTCGGCTTCCGGCTTCCGGAGCAGTGGAAGCTTCCGGCCGGTGCTATCCGTGGCCCACCTTGCGACATGCGTTTGGACGGTTTGGATGGCGATGGTTCCAGTGTAGGGATTTTCAGGGTAGCCAGGGCCGGTGGGCCCGTATTGATGTTTCACTCCGCAATTCATCAGAAGTTGGTTTGGCTTTGTGGAGGCTGGGACACGCAACGCTACTGGAACATGTGAACTCCTTGATCTTTTTAATACCAAGTCACTCTGAACTACATGCAAATATAATAGGTGCGTTGTTTGTCAATGGTGCGCTTTTTAGGGTTTCAAAGGGAATTCGCAGGAACGCCACCTGTTCTTGGGTCTTCCCTCAAAAACTAGACGACGGGTGGCTAGCAACGGTGATTGCAAAGCAATGCCAACACCAAAAGCATGTCAAGAAGAATACCCATGCTTTGTTGCACCCCCATGCACACTGCCATCAGCCAGTAATTCTCAAGGGGAAGCGCGTGAATTCGCTCCACCTGTATCTTGCTCAAGTTCATCTTGCTCAAGTTCATCTTGCGCGAGTGCATTTAGCCCGTTTGTATCTTGTGCGTTTGTATCTTGCTCGAGTGAAGTTTGCTCATTATGTATATATATATATATATATATCCATGTACAAGCGCATATACACATGCACATACACATACATATACATATACATTTTCATGCACATACACCTACATGCATTGCATTGCGTTTACGTTACCTCACCTCACCTCACCTCACTCACCTCACCTCACCTCACCTCACCTTACCTCACCTCACCTTACATACATACATAAATACATACACAGAGTACAGTACAGTACAGTACAGTACAGCACAGTACAGTACAGTACATACAGTACATACATTACATACAGTACATTCACTACACTACCTTGCCTTCCCTTGCCTTCCCGTACCTTACATCACATTGCGGTACATTCTATTACATTACATCACGGTACATTCTATTGCATTACATTACGGTACATTCTATTGCATTACATTGCATTGCATTGCATTGCATTACCTGCCTAGCTACATGCATACATACATACATACAACCAAACAAACATACGCACGCACACACACACACACACACACACACACACACACGCACGCACGCACATACATACATACCTACATACGTACGTTCGTGCGTACATACACATACATACATACATACATACCTACCTACCTACATACATACATACATACATACACACACATACATACATGCATACATACATACATACATGCATGCATGCATGCATACATACATTGCATACATACACACACAGACATACATACATACATACATACATACATACATACATACACATATATATATATATATGTATATGCATTCATACATACATACATGCACACATACATGCACACATACATACATGCATGCATGCATACATACATACATACATACATGAACACATATATGCACACATACATGCACACATACATACATGCATACATACATACATACATTACATTACATTACGTTACGTTACGGTACGTTACAATACATTATATTACATACATACACATACATACATACATGCATGCATACATACATACATACAGTACATTACATTACATTACATTACATTGCATTGCATTGCATTACATACATACATACATACATACATACATACATACATACATACATACATACATACATACATACATACATAGACATACGTACATACATACATACAGACAGACAGACAGACATACATACAGACAGACAGACATACATACATACACATACATACGTACGTACATACATACAGACAGACAGACATACATACAGACAGACAGACAGACATACATACATACATACATACATGCATGCATACATACATGCATGCAAGCATGCATGCATGCATGCATACATACATTACATACATACATACACACACAGACATACATACATACATACATACATACATACATACATACATACATACATACATACATACATACATACATACATACACACAGACATACATAAATACATACAGACAGACAGACAGACAGACAAACAGACAGACATATATAGACAGACAGACATACATACAGACAGACAGACAGACAGACAGACATGCGACTTACATACATAAATACATTCATTCATTCATTCATACATACACACATTCATACATACATACATACATACAGACAGACAGACAGACAGACAGACAGACAGACAGACAGACCGACAGACAGACAGACAGACAGACAGACAGACAGACAGACAGACAGACAGACATACGACATACATACATACATACATAAAACATACATACATACATGCATACATACATACATACATACATACATACATACATACATACATACACACGTACATACATACACACATATACATACATACATACATACATACATACATACATACATACATACCTACATACCTACCTACCTACCTACCTACCTACCTACCTACCTACCTACCTACATACATCCATGCATACATACATACATACATACATACATACATACATACATACATACATACACACATACATACATACAATATTATTCATTGTGTTTGCTCAATTCTTTCTGGCTCATGCGCATTTGCCTCGATCGTATGTTGCTTGCCTGTGACTCGCTCAGGTATATATTGCTCAACTAGCCCGTGCTAGAACTCTTGTGAGTGATTCCTGCTCAAGTGTATCCTGCTCATGTTAACCCTGCTCAGGCAAGTCTTGCTCATGTCTATCTTGCCCAAACTCGTCTTCCAGAGTCTTGCCGATGTACATATCTTGCGTGAACAAGCCTTCGCATTTGAATCTTGTCGGGGTAAACCGCACGCGCTCTTCGCAAGAATGCGATTTGCTTTGCATACTCCTTCCGTACTGAGCAACACAAATATTCGAGCCGAAGCCAAGAACCAGGGCTTTGAGCGAATTGCTCACGTGATCGATGCAAAGGGCTCACCGAAATGCATGTGAATTATCCATCTGTGCTGATGAGCAAGGGCAATCCATCGTCCCGCGTGTCGTCCTGATGCCGCCCGTTCAGCGCAAGCGCGCAAGCCACGACACAATCCGTGTTGACGAATAAGAGCTCTCCACATCCTTCCGCTAGATTATGACCGTTCCTGCCATCGATGTGCTGGCGCGGGGGGACAAACTTTGGGCCCCTGCAAAGTAGCGAAGGCGATGAGTCTTTCGTGATCCTCGAGGTCCGTCCCGGATCAATATGAATGCACAAAAACATGAGCTTCCGGACACTGACACGCGCGTTTTACACAGATGTTTCATGCAGGATCAAGACAAACGTAGGCTTTTCGATGGCTCATGCCGGCCCCATCCAGCTCCAATGAAAGACGTGAGAAGCGACATGTTTGATTGACAGCTATACTCAGATAGTTATATTATACAGAACTCAGGCAGTGTACAGAGGGCTCTGAGGCAGTGCACATTGGGCTAGGTGATTGACGGCAATGCTGAGGCAGTGATATAGAAGCGCAAGACGGTGATATGAGACTGCGATTTGAGGCCGTGGCACTAAGCGGCTGTTTTTAGAAGAAGAAGAAGAAGAAGAAGAAGAAGAAGAAACGTGAGCAGTTCCACTGCAGTGGTACCCAGGATTGCCAGGTCATCTTTTGTCCGAGAAACATTGCGTTACTCCATGCCATCGCCTAAAAAGACAAACTTTAAAAACGTCAAAGGCGTCCCCCATCTCAAGGAGGTTTTCCTGTTTAGGGTCATTTGGGGCCAAGCACTTGGGCCCGCCTTCCACCAGTGCAAAGAGGGCTGGGTTCCTTTTCAGTGTCTAAACTTTCGGAGCCCAAAACGAGGCCTTGCGGATACCCTTTCAAGGTGAAAAGGACACAGCCCTCAAAACGAAAAACAAATCCCCAAAAAAACAACGAGGACAAAAAACAAAAACAACCCAAAATACATCCGCACCCCAAAAGAACACACCCATTTCGGTCAGTCGCTCTGAGGACATGCTGGTTGCTGCCGGGGCCTCGGCTCGGCTCCGAACATGGCTCGAGTTTCGTCGAATCTGAGTTGGGTGGGTGAAGCTGACTGCATGAAGCAGGTTAAAAAAAACAAAACAATAAACAACATGTGTTTTTTCAACAAGATCCAGTTTGAGAATCATGTACCTGTTTGACTGACTCATGTACCTCTTTGAGTTTCGGGTGAGCTCGCTAGCCCAGGTGGACAGGTGGGTTATGGAAGACTTTGGACACAGGAAAGCCCTTGAAAGCGTGGCAGCTTGCGCGCGCAAATGACTCAGTTGGATCAACTTCTCCCTGCGAAGATTTGGACCAAATTCTGCACCAGCCTGGAATGATTCGTTTCCCTGTAAATACCAACAAAGGTTATGGTTTCAACCTTTGGGTTGGCATCCAGGAAAGCCAAGGAATCGGTATGCACTTTCACTCATAGATCAGCGTGAGCCTTTTTGCGCACAGATCTAGGCCCATGAAAATGCCGGTCTCTCTGGCCCTTTTGTTTTTGCCGGTTTCCTGTCCAGATTGTGTGGTCCCCTTCTGTCTTTCGGCCTTTCTCTCTTTCTCTCTTTCATTGTTATTCTTCTCGCTCTCTCTCTCTCTCTCCCTCTCTTTCTCGCTCTGTCTCTCTGTCTCTTTGTTTTTCTTCTTCTTTTTCTTATTCTTTCTTTCTTCCTGGCTTTCTTTCTTTCTTTCTTCTTTCTTTCTGGCTTTCTTTCTTTCTTTCTTTCTTTCTTTCTTTATTTCTTTCTTTCTTTCTTCTTTCTTTCTTTCTGGCCTCCTTTCTGGCCTTCTTTCTTTCTTGCTTTCTTTCTTTCTTGCTTGCTTGCTTGCTGGCAGTCTTTCTTTCCATTTCTTTATTTTTCTTTCCTTTTCGATGTTCCTTCTTTTTTATTTCTTTGTTTCTCTCTTGATTCTTTCTTTCTTTCTCTCTTGATTCTTTCTTTCTTTCTTTCTTTCTTTCTTTCTTTGATTCTTTCTGTCTTTCTTTCTTTCTTTCTTTCTTTCTTTTTTCTTTCTTTCTTTGATTCTTTCTGTCTTTCTTTCTTTCTTTCTTTCTTTCTTTCTTTCTTTCTTTCTTTCTTTTCGGCTTGTCCTTGCGCAGGACATGAACTCGCAGACACAGCCGCCACCCGTCAAGGAGCGACACTTTCGGCTTTGAGTGTTGTCAAGCGATCAAGTGACCTTTGCTTAATGAGACTTCAGAGGCATGTTCTGAAACCAAGCACATGGTAGCACACGCGAGGCATTTTGAGGCCGGTCCACAAACCATGAAGAGAATGATCTTCACTGTAGTCAAATGGTTTTCCATGTTCCCAACATCGATCGGACAACGTGCACTGAGGCGCTGTTCCTTATGTGCGCAAACACGTTTTTGTTGCGCCAGGTAGAATGACGGAAGCTGTTTTTGGCCTAACCCTGGCACACACCTGCAAAAACAAAACTCTGGAACCCTACAAGACTGGGGCAAGATAGCCGAAATAGCCAGACTGACAAGAACCCGGACACCTTACAAGCAAAACTCGCCCCGAACCCGGAAACCCACCCACAACCCTCCCCAATACAGACAATGCCATCACATTCGGAGGACCGAGACGGCGAGATGCACGTTCTCCCTGACAGCCGTCGCTGCGCACCCTGGCAACGGTTGAGCGACATGTTTCTCCTGTTGAGAGTCCTGCGACCTGCAGAGTTTCCTACAACATCATGTCTAACACTAAACTGCATGTCTTGTCGTTGAGATTCTCTTCGTGCAAATTCCCATAGATTCAATTCACGCATCAACGGTCGGCTGAGATGAAGCAGCCTAGAGATGGAATGGCAGTCAACCCAATTCATGCCCTCATTGTTCCGGGTCGCAAAAAGATATGGCCCAAGCTGAGTCTTCAACTTGCCTGCCTCCTATTGCCTCCGATTCCTCAGGACCTCAACGCAGGAGGCTTCTCGCCCTTGCTGTTCGCTGCTTTAGTCCTTGGGTTTCTTGCAGAGATGGCGAGCTTCCCTCCGAGTTCTTGGAGTCTTTTGTTTTCTTCGTTTTTTCCCCAACAGCTGAAAGCTTTGGGGTCTCAGCCCAGATAGGCTGCGGGGTGGTCCGGGGCGGCCCTGAGGTAAGGTTTCACGAGGGTTCCACCAGGGTTCCACCAGGGTTCCACCAGGGTTCCACGAGGGTTCCACGAGGGTTCCACGAGGGTTCCACGAGGTTCTGCGAGGGGTGCGGGGTGGTGCGAGCACTAAAAAGAGCACCGCATGCTGTTGGGGATATCACCTGAGCTTATGTTTTTTCCGCGTAAGTTGAACACTTGGGGGGCAATGCCTTGGTCGGAATACTTCCTCGAGCAAAGCGAGTGCCATGTTTGGCAGAGTCATTGCCACGTTGTAAAACGTACCACCTTATCAAGGCGTTCCAAAGAGAGGTCTATGATGTGACCCCCGACAACATTTGCGGCTTCAATCCAGGTTTTCTTGATCCCGGAAGTTTCCTGACACCATGTCTCCTCTGTGATCCCGTCTTTGAAGAACAAATGCAGCAAGAGGTGACCTCATTTGTGGGCTCGACGGTTTCGAAGGCCTCTGGAATCGAGAAGGACTCTTCTTCTAACCCAACTTTAGCCCAGCTTTTGGGTCCAAAATGTCTCTGTCCAGCTGCGGGAGCTCAGGCGACGGCGACCATGATCCAGCCACTTGGTCAAGAGAAAGCGGTTTTCTCTGTGTCCCCCACCTTCCGGGTGGACCATTTCTGACCACAGAACCCGGCCGGAGCGATCCAGACATCAAACTTGGTGCTGAGGTTCAATCCTTTTGGACATCATGTACAGACATACCAATGATGTCCCTACCAATGATGACATCCGGGTAGCCGCAGCCAAAGCGTTCTTTCCCTACCAATGTACCCTCAAACTACCCGGAGAGGACATGCATACCATACCCACTAGTACCCGAAGCGGAAGCAGAGAGACGAGCAATGCATGGGCTTGTCTTTAAATGGGGGAACCTTCACAATGGCGCTGGCTCCTCTTGCTTTCCTTCACAATCACCCTTAAAAGGGTACTCACACAATAGTCACGCCTGTATTGTGTAATGCTTATGTAACATGCCTGTTTTCATTCTCCATGTGTTGTGGTTTTGGGGCTAGCCCCCCTAAGAGTGTCCAACCCACACTTTAAGCCTGCATCGGGAAAATTTCCAGCAATGAACTTCTGGAACCCCCAGCAATGACCCCACAAAACATGCGGCCGAGCTAAGATAGCTGCGAGAAACAGGTCCGTTCTCAAAAAGGCAAAAAGTCCTTTGTCCAACGTGTGGACAAAAAAAGGTTTTGGAAGATGGCCGCCCTCTGGGCCCCAAACGTCCGCTTCTATCTCGTCACAAAAAGGGCACACCTTTGGCAAGCTTCGCAGGTGGTTGCGGCAGATCTCACTGAGTGCGCCTCACGCGGCTTTTTTTTTTTGTAGAGATGCACCTGCTTTGGTCAGCATCTTGTAAACGCATCAAAGCTTGGGCCAGAGCCATTTTTCTAGGGGTTGATCCCCCCCTCTTTTCGACCATCGTTCTTTTCAATCACCGGCTGTGTCCCATGGGTTTTGAGGGTTTCCTGAAAAGATCCGGATCCCTGGAAAGGATGGGGAAGCTTCTAGAATTTCAAAGACTTCCATCAGCGCCAAAGTTGTGCCGAGCCGTTCTGAACGGCTGCATGGTTGAGTTCCGCGGCGGCCAGGGTTCTTACTTGGCCCTTCCGGGTCCCTGCCGATTCTGGTGGACCACGGGCAATTGCTGAAAGTGATGGGAAGGGGACAGGAATTTGATTGGGGTTAAAAAAAACAGTGGTGTCCCCCCCACATGACACTGCAAGATCAGCCCTTCGACCACTTGACTGCGCACAAGCGGGATTTTCAGATACTGCTTGCAAGAGTGGGACGTGAACGCTTGGAAACACTACGCAGATACACTTCGGCCTGTGTTTTTGAAGGAACCATCAGCATGGTGACTTTCCCCTTCACCCTCCAGACAAATAAATATCCTTTGCACGGCGCGATTTGAAGATAGAAATCGCCTGCCCGGAGCAGAGGTCCATGATGAATGCATCTTGGCTGAGAGGGAGGAGCCGGCGGATGAACCAGCCTGGATTAGAAAGAGTTTTGCTCATGATTTGGATCCCGAATGGCAAACCTCTTTCATGAGCCAGCGGTTTAGAAAGCCTGTAGTGGTAAACCCAGCGATTTTTCACCCATTCATTACATTTCATGAGCCATTGTTGACAAACACCACAATAGAAACTGCATATCTTGACCGTGGCTCGTCCAAACCTCTGTAAAAGCATCTTGGCTGTCTGGCCGTCCATGTGTCTTGTTGTTCTAGGAAAGGCGACCAGCAATGAATCCAAGTCTCTTGGAATTGGACAGTTGCTTGATGCATCTGTGGAACATGCTCCCTCCATCCTTTTGTCAGGCCCTCATCTGGGTGCTTCTTTTTTGTGTACAGCCTGGCACTTCTGGGCTGCAACGGGAAGCTGGGCCAACCATAACTTCATGAGCTTACCCATGAGGAGGCTCCTTGACTTGCGGTTTTTCTGTCAGTCCGGTTTTGGGAATTATTTATCATAGTGACTTGCCCAGATGTGGTTTGTGGGTGTGAAAGCAAACCCATTTTTGCCCAGAAACCGTCGAGTCATTCAGCTCAGGGCATGCGAAACTTGCAGCTGAAGAGCCGGGCCCCAAGCGGTGGATCTGGGCGAGCATGCTGTGGGCAGGCCAAGGTGCCTAGGAATTCCGCTGGAAGGAATACCCTCAAGCATGGTGGACAAACAAGTGGCCTGGACTGGATGTCCACCAAGGGATCCCGCATCCAAATTCATAGCGAAATTAATTTCCCATTCTCCACCAGAGTGCCCCAAACGCATTTTTCCACGACGGAGGCGCTTGCTTGACGTCGTTTTGTGGAAGATAGCAAGAGATGAACGATCAACATCCTAGACCGCACATTAATTTCTCGGCACTGAAACTTGATTGACCTATCTTATTTGCCCGTAATTACTACCCTGTTTTGATTTGACCTTGGATATTTTACTTTGTTTGCATATCCATGTTGTTTTGATATTGTATCTTATCGAGATGTTCCTTTTTTTTTTTTCGTACTCTCAGGGTCATCCGAGACCTTCGAACGGGGCAACCCCAGATAGGTTGCAGGATCTCTGGACTAGGAAAGGAACACGGGACGATCTCATTTTTCCATGTCTGTCGAAGTCAAAGGATAGCTGGATTCAGAAAGCCGGGGTGTCCCATAGGCAATCCTGCTCTCACAAACTGCCAAGATCGACACTCAGGAAGCCGTGTCTGGGACTGGGGAAACCTGGCACAGCGTTGCAAACTCCGACAATGCGTAAGACAATGCAAGCTTGCGACTACGAGTCTTCCCTGCGTGCACCGAATTGACATGTCCTTGATTTCGCCCGAGGTGTATCGGAGAAGAACATGCTTTGAGCAGGCGATCAATCACTTGCTTACCGGACACTCTCTTTCTCGTGGCGCTGCACCAGAATGGGCTGAGTATTAGTGTGATGTTTGGCGGTTGCGGGTGCGCCGCTTAACTGGACACTTGGGGCCGGGTTGGGTTCGAGACACGCAGAACTGGACACTGGATATCACTAGCCACGGGATGGAGTGAGCCAATGATTATTTGGATTTTGGCGAATGTATCGCAGAGATCAGGGCCAACCTTGACTTAACCTGTCGCTAAACTGCTACACCAAAAGGTAAGTTGGGGTGGCCCTATCTAGAGATCAGTGACTCGGAGACTGCAGAGAAGTGTCGCCAGTCCCTGCAATTGCGGGAGGCATGGCGTTCGGAGATGGTCTGGCCCCTTCTGCAGCTGGGCCGAGTCATAGATCAGCATAATTCAAGCTATGACTATGAAGTCGCAAAGAGCACCAGTCCGAAGACTTGACAGGCGAAGAAAAGGAATGGAGTGGTAGACTGTCTGGTTTTGCGGACGAGCAAATGAACAGGGGTTATGTAGGGGCCTACTTCGGGCCCAAAATCCATGAGGGTTCTTGTGGGTGATTTTGACAGGATGGCTCGGGACGAAGAGCCTCTCTGTACTTCCCTTTTGCAAACATAGGCGCTTGGAAACGGGTGGTTTCCTTTTCTCTCTCAAATTATCCATAAGGGGCGTCCTGACGTTTCCTGCCTCGCCGTGTTCGAGGCAGCTGCCGGGTTTGCGGTCTCCCGAGTTAAGAGCTGTTTTTGGCCGAGGATTTGTCACCCGAGTCCATTTCAGGGACTGAGCTCAATGAAATCTGTACAGGAAACCACCAATGTTTTGGTTTCCAACCCTGTGCGTGTGTGCGTGCAAGCGCGCGGGCGGGCGGGCGGGCGGGTGGGCTTGCGGGTGTGTGTGTGTGTGTGTGTGTGTGTGTGTGTGTGTGGGTGTGGGTGTGGGTGTCAGCTGTGTGTGGGTCCTCAGTCCATGCGGGCACTTTCTCCCGATTTTCCAATCTTGACGGCAGGGGACTGGGCATGGTTGAGGAGAAAAGGGCAGCCCCATGTGCTGGGCAGGTGCTGTCAAGTTTTACAGGCTCGCATCAGATGAGGCCATCCATGGACAGATCGGACACATGTTTTAGTGGGTCGAGTGCAGCTAGGCCTTGTCCTGACAGCATTTAGCATGGATTTTTGCCTGTTTGTGCGGAGATTTGCGCATCCAAACTGCAGAGTGTTTTGCTTTTGCTGCAAAAGGCAACCCTGATGGTAAACGGGCCCATCATTCTCTCAGTCTTGATTTCTTTCGACACGAGTTGCAAAGTCTGGAGGGTGGCCCGTTTCCACTTGGCTATGTATTTGTGGCAAAGGAGCCACCCAAAAGTGGTTGGTGGACACAAATCCCCACTGACATATTCCTTTCAAACTTCACTCCCATTTTTTCCTTTGATCGTGCCCATGCCTTAGTGCCTTTTCGTGCCATGCCATTTGGGAGCAGCGGAAGCAGGCCGGGCACGGGGCATACAGCTGAAGTAGCAATTTGCCACATTCTCGCTTCATCCTCCTTCCTGCTCTAAGTTCAGGATGTTCAGGCTCAAAATGAGACGTTTGCTTCTTATGGGAATGCGGACCTTCTCTTTGGACCAGGGCGGTACCTGCGCAAGTGCCCTTTCTGAGCTTGGAGTTGGTCTTGAAGATTCGCTCAGATGGACTGGATGACAGGCCTGGCTACTTGGGGTTGGGGATGGTCATCGAGTTTCTACGAATTCCTTTGCGGAGTTGGGCCGATTGAAACATGGCGCCTGCCATGAGTCATAACAATGAATCCCCTGCCACTGGAGCCTTGGCAACTTGGAGTCTCGGCTCTGCGCACTTTTCCAGGCAAACACGCGCGGGCAACCCCGATCAGCCCTCCCGGATGATCCATTGGTCAATAGAAAAGTCCAGCCATGCTCCACTGGAGGACAGATGGTCAACAAACGTGATTGGGGTTCTCTTTTCTTCCCTTCTAGATGCAGTTGTTCACTTCCTAGAACGCGCGGCTTTTGATCAGAGACTTGAATTCCTAAAGTGTTTGAGAGGAAAGGGATGGGAAGGATGTAACATGAGGGCAGGAACAGTTGAGCACTGTCCTCTTCAACTTCTTGCATATGCTGCTCAACCTTCACCCTGTCACATTGTGGATATTTAATATTTTGTGCAGCTTGTTGTACTGGGACAACTTGGGGATGATTGACTTGTCAGTCAAAGCTGCTTGTGAGCAATTAGAGGGCCATGCCTTCTTTGAGAGATCCCTTTTGTTCATGTTTAGGGAAACCAAAAGGAGAATCACGATCTTTGGGTGCTATTGAGACAAACCTACACTGGAAATTGATCGAGCCCAGACGCCTGGCGGCACTGCTACTTCTTCTTGGACCCTGCTGGCTGGGTGTCAGCCGAAGCCTTAGGTGTGGATCTCCACCAAGCTCAGATGTGCAATGGTCAAAACACCCCTTTGCTCGGGAGCAGGGATGGTCATCCACCTGGTAGTAGGGATCCTTAATAACCATTATGATGGTTCCTATTGAGCGCCTTCCTGTGGATTTGGCTGCCGGGTTGTCTCCGGCGGGTCGGCGGGCGTTTTGGGCGCCATGCCTCCTCGGTCCAGTGGAGATGACGCACGAATCGAGAGCGAGGTATGGTGGCAATTCGCCACACAACAGCTTTGCCCCCCTGGGTTCGGGGAGATTTGTTACCGGTGTTCTTTTGATTCTTTGCTTTTTCGTTTCCTGTGTGTTTATCCAACCCAATATTGAAGCGGTCGGGCAACAGAGGGTTGCCATGCTTTGGCCATTCCAGGATCAGATTGGACATCGTGGTATATATTTCCAGATGTGGGTACGAAGTCAAAGCAATGCAGTTCACTTCGTCGCGTGCAGATTGGTTCGAAGGCTGTGAGGCAAGTGGGCCTCAGGCCAGGACGCTCGTGGGCTTTCTCTGGCCAATCAGGGCGGCGGCGCGTGCTTCTGGAGGGCACTGGGGCAGGCTACTGGAAATGGTCGGTCCCGGCGCAATTTGAAGAAGCAGATCTTGGCAGGACAGCCAGATGATTGGAGGAAGGGACGCAAATGGGCTGATGAGAGCGCCATTCAACGAGCTGCTGATTTTCTTCATTGCGAAATTCGTAACGCACGATGCAACGGAGTGGGTGGATGTGCTTTGCGCGCCGAAGAAATTGTATTCCTGCCCTCAGATGGGATCGTTGATCAGACAATCACTATCCGACACTGGACGTCCCACTTTGAGTATATCAAGCAACTTCGCATTTACAGCAGCAGCAAGGTATACTCTTGGCAGGCGGCGGAAATGTTTGGGCTACGCACTGGCGAGTTTGACAAGCGCAGCATCATGGAGAAGGTCTGCTTCTGCTTCAGAAAAACAGATCCGACTGAAGAGGCGGCACTGGTGGAGGGAAAGGTAGCAACAAGGGGCTTCGCAAGCCATGACCACCCTTTGACAAATCAGCTGGTCACTTCCATCAAGCCTTGAGAAGGAAGCCTAGGAATTCGGCATGGATCCAGTATCTTCAAGTTTCGCCTCAAGCGAGTTCGGACCAAGGGCATCAAGTATATAGGGCTCGCAATGGAGCCTTGCTAACGCCTGCGTCTTGCCACACACTCAGGGACCATCTGCAAAATTTTGTTTACCTCAGGCATTAGCCGCATCATCGCCGTGATGCAGACCAATCCCGAATTTGCCGCACGCCAACTTGCTCAATGCCCAACACATGGTGGCAACTGACATATTTGCGCCGGCCTCACCGCCTCAATACGAAGAAGTTCAGATTGAGCAAGGGTCGGATGACGACAATTGGGGATGGTGGAAGGCTTGC
This sequence comes from Effrenium voratum, assembly GCA_963377175.1. Taxonomy (NCBI): domain Eukaryota; class Dinophyceae; order Suessiales; family Symbiodiniaceae; genus Effrenium; species Effrenium voratum. The sequence goes on along the minus strand of CAUJNA010000236.1, from coordinate 954,124 downwards.
AACCAGCGGCGTTCGCAACATTGCAACGAGCAGCGCACGATGCACAGCCCAGATGTACAGCTGACAACTGTGCAAGCAGCAGTACATACACCAGTGCCCCATGGAGGGATCATGGTAATCATCCAGCTAACCGGACGAGGTCACCGCTTCCACGGAACGGAAACGAGCCTGGTCGCGGTCTCCCTTGAATCGTTGGCCACGGATTCAAGCGAAAATGGCTGCTCGGCAGGGAGGCAAGATCTCTGGTTGTACGGATGGTAACACCCTGATTAGCCTGTCGGAGTCTGAAGCCGAGACCTATTTGTCGTCAACATCCCGTCATCAGATTATGATGAAAGTAGCTCCCGCTCGGTGCAGCTTTGGCGGCGTTATCAGCAGTCATCCTCGAGCAAGAACTTCAATACACTCGATCTTCTGAAGTGGGCATTAGTGAAAATCAAGAAGGGCAACCAGCGCAAAGGTGGATAGTGTGGCATGCTCTCCTCTCCCACGCCGTAAAGATGGGTACACTTGAGCAATCGGAGCAGGACACCATTGCTGAGAAGGAGGAGATCTGTACAGATGGAGAAGTCTTTGATCCGCAGGGAAAGCAGTTTCGGCCGAACCATTCAACGACTGGATTTGGATTTGGAACATTCCCTTCCTGGATCTCATTGCGCATGGACAAGGAAGCCTCGTTAAAATTGTTATTCGAAGAATTCTTGACAGGCGCCGAAGGCATTCCCGCTAAAATTTTCTTTGGTCTCGAGCGGTACATAACGACTCGAGGTCTCCTTGAAAGGCAGCCCCATATCCGTACTGATCGGCTCAAAGGGGGAAACAAGGTGGATATGGCCGCCCTTTCCCACATTCGACCTACCAGTAAAGATGGGACCATGATGAGACTTTAACTGATGCACCTGCCTTAGGTGTATTAGGCTTTTCCCTCTTGGCCCAGCTTGCCGCTTCTGGCAACTGCCAATACATGACGGGCTGAAAATTGCATGGGGTTCTCGGAAATTGCGTGTCACTCTCCGGGACATCAACGAGGGCGTTATAGACTGGAGTTTTGATGCGCATGTTTAGCAACTTGCAACGGAAACGTGCTCACGTCCTTGTTCCGGGAGCGAACCTTCCACAGCCCCGTACTTTTCGAACTTGGGGTGGACTTGTTACTGATCTTGCCATCGTCAAAGCCACTGAATTGCTCAAACTTTTCCTCATTGAGGCCGTGCCTTTGGACTTTCCTCTAGCTCTTGGACCTTAGGAAAGTACCAGGCACGAATCTGAGGATGAAGGTCAAGCACGCAATTAGGCGCCGAACGGCTCGCCTTGAGGTATGGTCCTCTCGGAGAACTTCATTGTTTTAGGCCACTTTGTGGTGTACGGACGGACCAGAGTGCGTCCTTTGCGGGTTCTGTGTCAAGTGGAAGGCACTGTGCACAGAGGTCTGTGAGACCAAGTGCGAGGTTATTGTTTCTAGTGACCTCGATAAGAATGTTATCAAGGCCCACAGCGTTGCCGTTGATTCACAGGTTGCGAGAGGTAGAATGGTTCCTATTCAGGGAGCCATGGCCATAGGCCATATATGAAGTTTTGACCATCGCACATATGGGAAAGCACACAGCGACAGGGAAAGCGCTTCCACGTTTTCGACGTCTCAGCACGAGGAGGGTGGCAACAATTAAACACAGACCCCCGCGCTGCTTTGCGCACGGGGGTTTTCGGTGCCATGTCAGTTGTCAGACTCGCTGATTCAGTCTCAACAGCTGCCAGTTTTGCTCTTTGGTATTTCGAGAAGCCCGGTGAATACCTGTCAGGTGAAGTCTGGTTTGGACCAACCCACAAATTGATGGCACTTGAACTCCGAATGGGCGAAGGTCCCGTCCGCCCTTTGTTGTGAGCAAGAGCATGGGAACCACAATCAAGCCCGTGATAGAGCAAAGGAAGGGCATAGAAAGGTGTGCGTGCCCACCCGTTAATGTTTTTAGTACTTTACATGGTTTCAGGGTTTCTTCCTCTCATACCTGCTTTGTTGGCAGCTGAAAGCACTGGGACTGCCAAAGTGCTTCTTCTGCGGAAAGAGACGATAGGGGGGGGTGGGGCCAGGGGTTCGCGCTTCAGTTCCGCTTCGGTTGACTTCGTAAACTGGGCTCCCCCCACAAAACTGTTCAATCGTAATTTGCTGAGTAAGGGACTTAGAAGGAGTCGAATGAGGCATTGTTTTTGAGGGACCCCCCCCAATACGAAGCCAGCCAGGGTTACCACACAATTCCAGCGCCCATTCATCAATAGGCTTTGCGTGCCAAAAGCTGGGCCGCAAAATGCGCGGGAGCTGTTTGCCAGTGTTCGTCACACGCTTTTCAGCATTTGTGAGAAACGCATCGCCACTCAATTTGCCGGTTGAACTTTCACAAGGCTAGCTCAGCCGCACTTCCAGGAAGGGTGCTTAAAATAATAAGTTGTCAGTCACCCTGGTTACGGCCCACTCAGGGCGCTGAAAAGAGCCAGTAGGTGACTTATCAATCTTGGGTTGCGGAAGATGCCTTCACATTGCAAGTAGGGAGCCAGACGAATCCTGCAAGTTTCGCGCAACTTCAAAGGTTTTGTGGTTGACTGTGGTGAATTTACTCGCAACATCCAGCAGCTTGGCCTTTGTAGCTGAAGGCCCCGGAAGTCGGAGAAGTTCGATCCTACGGCGGGCCGCGCCGCAGGCACGGCGGGACTTTAGGTGGTCACAAAGGAGCAAGTCAGCTTCAAGGCGACCAAGCAAGCCAGCCAGCCAGCCAGGCAGCAAGCAAGCCAGCCAGCCAGCCAGCAAGCAAGCAAGCAAGCCAGCAAGCCAGCAAGCCAGCAAGCCAGAAAGCCAGCAAGCAGGCAAGCAAGCAAGCCAGCAAGCCAGCGAGCCAACAAGCCAGCAAGCCAGCAAGCCCGCAAACCAGCCAGCCAGCCAGCGAGCCAGCAAGCCAGCCAGCCAGCCAGCCAGCAAGCAAGCAAGCCAGCCGGCAAGCAAGCAAGCAAGCAAGCCAGCCAGCCAGCCAGCCAGCAAGCCAGCAAGCCAGCCAGCCAGCCAGCCAGCCAGCCAGCAAGCCAGCAAGCCAGCAAGCCGCAAGCCAGCAAGCCAGCATGCCAGCAAGCCAGCAAGCCAGCAAGCCAGCAAGCCAGCAAGCCAGCAAGCAAGCCAGCCAGTCAGCCAACCAAGCCAGTCAGCGAGCCAGCAAGCAAGCCAGCCAGCAAGCAAGCCAGCCAGCAAGCCAGCAAGCAAGCAAGCAAGCAAGCCAGCCAGCCAGCAAGCCAGCAAGCCAGCAAGCCAGCAAGCCGCAAGCCAGCAAGCCAGCAAGCCAGCACGCCAGCAAGCCAGCAAGCCAGCAAGCCAGCAAGCCAGCGAGCCAGCAAGCAAGCCAGCCAGCCAGCCAGCAAGCAAGCCAGCAAGCAAGCAAGCAAGCAAGCCAGCAAGCCAGCAAGCCAGCGAGCCAGCGAGCCAGCAAGCAAGCAAGCCAGCCAGCCAGCCAGCCAGCGAGCCAGCAAGCCAGCCAGCCAGCCAGCAAGCCAGCAAGCAAGCCAGCAAGCCAGCAAGCCAGCAAGCCAGCAAGCCAGCCAGCCAGCAGCCAGCCAGCAAGCCAGCAAGCCAGCAAGCCAGCAAGCCAGCAAGCCAGCAAGCCAGCAAGCCAGCCAGCCAGCCAGCCAGCCAGCCAGCCAGCCAGCCAGCAGCCAGCAAGCAAGCAAGCAAGCAAGCAAGCAAGCAAGCAAGCAAGCAAGCAAGCAAGCAAGCAGCCAGCAAGCAAGCAAGCCAGCAAGCCAGCAAGCGAGCAAGCAAGCAAGCCAGTCAGCCAGCCAGCCAGCCAGCCAGCCAGCAAGCCAGCAAGCAAGCAAGCAAGCCAGCCAGCCAGCAAGCCAGCAAGCCAGCAAGCCAGCAAGCCGCAAGCCAGCAAGCCAGCAAGCCAGCACGCCAGCAAGCCAGCAAGCCAGCAAGCCAGCGAGCCAGCAAGCAAGCCAGCCAGCCAGCCAGCAAGCCAGCCAGCAAGCAAGCAAGCAAGCAAGCCAGCAAGCCAGCAAGCCAGCAAGCCAGCAAGCCAGCCAGCCAGCAAGCCAGCCAGCCAGCAAGCCAGCAAGCCAGCAAGCCAGCAAGCCAGCAAGCCAGCGAGCCAGCAAGCAAGCCAGCCAGCCAGCCAGCCAGCCAGCCAGCAAGCCAGCAAGCAAGCAAGCAAGCAAGCAAGCAAGCAAGCAAGCAAGCAAGCAAGCAAGCAAGCAAGCAAGCCAGCAAGCCAGCAAGCCAGCAAGCGAGCCAGCAAGCAAGCCAGCCAGCCAGCCAGCCAGCCAGCCAGCAAGCCAGCAAGCAAGCAAGCAAGCAAGCAAGCAAGCAAGCAAGCAAGCCAGCAAGCAAGCAAGCCAGCAAGCCAGCAAGCGAGCAAGCAAGCAAGCCAGTCAGCCAGCCAGCCAGCCAGCCAGCAAGCCAGCAAGCAAGCAAGCAAGCAAGCAAGCAAGCAAGCAATCATTGATCAATCGTACCTGAGAATGTATGGGCCAGAAGGTGCCGATCCCAATAGAGAGCTGATCTTTGAGCTTTGGTGGGTTGCAATTTGGTGTTGAGTCAAACGCAGATTTCCAAGTCCTCGTGGCAAGTGAGGCTCAATGCAGTTGATTTAGGACCAATGCGGGGGGCTCGCTGCTTACCATGGCCTTTGCGGCTTTGCGGGGCACATTTCGACCGCTCAAGAGAGGCATTTCGAGGTCGACAGGTGATCTCCTTTCCTCTTACAGTTTGCCCCCTGCGCCAGGAGGTGACTGATGCGTGCGGCGCTCAGATCGTCGGGAAACTTGCCTCGATTCCCATCAGATTGGATCCCCAGAACACTCCCTCGACTCAATTCCTCCCGCCAATCAAAGCTGCCTGCCGGATTCCCGTTCTCGCGCCAAAAACGGTTCAGGCTTCCAGGATGGAGAGTCCCCCCCAAAAGCCGACAACCACCTCGGTGCCGGGGCGACACGTATTCTGTTTGCTTATCTCCGCAAAGAGGGATCGAGGGTGCGAGCCCATGAGGCGACCTGCGAACATGACGCCTCAGTCGTGCGTGGATCGTTTGGCCCAATCTGATCCGTCGCGAACTGACGGCAGCTGCGGATGGACGAAATCCATTTCGCACCACCCAAGAAACCCGACATGATGATTCATCCGAAATACCAACAAACACGTTCCAGTCTGAACCGTTGGTCTCATCTCGCGGTGTGAGAAGCGGATCTCTCGGCGCTTGGCGCCCTCGCGGGGCCTGAGGTCCTGGGAGCCGCCTGAGAAGGTCTACTCCAACGCGATCCGAGCTCTGCCGGGGGCTTCGGCACCCCTGGGAGCCTTGGGACAAACCAAGTGTGGGCGTGTCCGCTTGTGTTGGGGAGCCCTTTTGGTTGGATGTGCTGGAAAACCCAAAGGAATTTAACACCCAGATTTTGGAGGGCCCCCAAAAAACAACAACACACACACACATGTGCAGAGATCTGCCCGTTTAGTGCTTTGAGCGGGCTCCCTGTTCGTCTCATCGTTTTGGGTACACCCCGTTTCACTCCAGGTTTTGATCATGGCTCATTTGAACCTGCGAGTTGTCACACCACGATCGGGAGCGTTCTGGCACCTCCCGAAAGGGCGGCCAAAACTGGTGAAGGCTTCGAGGATTTGAGTGGACCGCCTTTGTTCGCTTCGATCTAGGATGCCCACAACTGATCCACTGCTCATGTCACAAAGGAAGCTATCATGAGGGGTGTCCTTTGGCCGCTTTTCGGGGGCGAGGATCATGTTGGATGATACCAAGGGAGCTCCTGAAGGGACGCAGTCGTGGAAAGACTCCTGCTGTATCAAACTTGCAACCAGAGGCTATGCCAACATGGTGGCCATTAATGGCTAAACAAGTCTCCAAAGGGTTATCTGTGCATTTTCTATCTAACGGCCTTAAATTCCCTTTTATTATTTGCATCTATTGGATCTGGGAAAATTATGGAGAGCCCACTTGGTAAAACCAGCTTCATGTATGATACCCTCCCGCCAATCAACATGGCACCTGGCGTTCGGGACCCGGTCCCTTTAAAAGGAAACATGGTCCACATCAGGACCCCCAAAACGTCGAACGGTTCCATGTACCGCGCCCCGGAAACGGCGGTCCAAGCCTCGGATCGCCGAGGCCAGGAAGTGCCACGGCCTTCCGCAAGGTCTTGCCCCTGGGCAAGGCATCCGCTTGACGTCCGGAGACGAGTCGCTGGGGGAAGCTTTTTTGGCCGACTGAGTGGCAGTCGACGTCAGTCTCCCACCAATTCACTTGGAACCCTTCGACGATTTGGTCTTCCTTTTGAAGGGACCCCCGCAGGTCGAATGCCGTGTTAGCTGGTGGGAGGGTAAGTCTCGACTGCAGGATTCATAAGCTGCAGGTTGATCGATGGGGAGGCGTATTGCTTTTAGGAGAGTTGCGCTCCGCAATTGATCTTTCAGGTGCATTGATCCGCATTCGACGTTCTTAGGTTCATTGAATGTGGGCTGGAATCTGCAGATGTCATTTTTGATTGGGGGGAGGGGGGGGCCCTGCTTTTGTGGTTGGATCCTTTCAGACCCAGACCCTGACAGATTGGGGGCGTTGGGGGAGGGTGCGGGAACCGTCAGCCAAGGGCCTGTGAATATTCAAGCATGTTTTGCGCTTGAGCTCCGCGGACGAGCGAGAAAACGGTGTTGGTCTTTGACAACCTGCCAGGCTGTCCCTTGGGAATTCAAACAATTGCAAGCAGAGCAGACTTTTGGTTCGGAGCCTGAAACCACCAGCTGGCTGTTTCCATTGACGTCCTGACCCCTTCCGGTTGGGACACCATTTAGACCGCAGAAAAGCCAGGCGAGGCGCCGGGGTTTCCGGGACCCATCGATCGAAGCGGCAGGCCGTGCTGCGGCGGAAGGCGAAGCTGGCCCGCGGTCCCAGCGGCTGCTTCCAGCGGGCCTAAAGAGCTCTTGGAGCAATGGGGGTACTTTGAAGCAACATTTTTGGACTTGGCATCTCAAGGAGGTGCCACGCCTTTGGATTGCGGTTTTCTTTTCCCCGGCACCGTGCTTGTTGCCTCATGAGGCACCTCGGCTCGGCCCTTTGCTCGGCTCTGTGTGAGGTGAAGCCTGAGCGCATCTCCAAGAAGAAGGCCCAGAACGTGGCGGAGGAGCTGGCCACAGCCCCCCAGCGCGCGTGGTCCAACGGCTTGCCCCGACCACCAACCCCGGTTTGAGGACAGGTGAGCCCGGGCGCTTTGGTCGCCCTTGTCCGGCCAAAAAGTTGTCTCCACCCGCCGGGTCTTTGGAACAAGTCTGGTGGACCCCTACAAGGATTGGTTCCCGTTTGGTTTCCCTTCCATCCGCAACAGGTTTCACCAAAACAGGCACCCAGACCAGGGAGATATCGTGGATTCAGAAGTCGCAAGTGAAGCAACCACAGACCGCGGTCTGCGCTAATTCTAAGCACACCTAGGGACAACGACAGAGCAGGATCAACCCCTGTTCAGTAATAGGTGTGTGTGTGTGCGCGTGTTTTTCTGGGTTTCGTGGGGAAGCATCACTGTTGGAGGCCAACACCAGAACACCCCCCTATTATGAAACTGGGGTTGATGAATATGGGGTCACATTTGTGCGACTTCTTGGACGCTGACCGATCTACCGAGGTCTGGGTGATGCGAGGTCCCAACCTCCCAGGCGTGGGGGGCCGAAAACCGTTTGGTGGGCAAAACCTCGGTTCCCTCTCTTCACCTTGATTGCTTGTTGGGTTGGGGATGTTTAGAGCTTAACTTTTTGGGAAATCAAGGGTTTTCCATTCAACCCACATTTTGTTGTAAAAAAATAAGCTTTTTGCAGAGGGATCAACAGCAACCAAGCCACGTATAATGAGACGACAAGTAGAATCAAACGGCAAGTAAAGAATGAGAAGAACAGAAAAGAACCCATCCCACTCTAATGCCTGTAAAGATGCCATGGAAGTTATAATCAAAATATGAGAATAGTATGACAATCGAGGAAGGATATGATAATGAGAGGTAAGTCAAACAGGATCAACGTGAGGTGACCAAGCACAGGTAACAGTCTATAACCAAGAATTCTTCACCATTGGCTGCCAAGGAATAATTCATCCAAACAGCATCCATGCAGGTACCTTTTGCGTGGGGTCAGGATTTTGTTTTGTTTTGTTTTGTCGCAACGCCTTACGATTTTGATGTCATTCATCTGGAGCCTCCGTCCTCAAGCACGAAAGCGTGTGGACCGAAAACAAGATCGTTGACACGAGCTTCACATACGGTTGTAGCGTGGCCTTTCGGACAGTCCCTGGATAGATGCCTGGGCGATGGTTTGAACATCGAGTGAGCGCTGACCTCTATTGGCCAGTTTAGGTGGTTTGGTTTTCACAAACTTTAACAGTTTTTTACAGACTGTATGAACCTGTCTGACCGTGAAGGAAAAGTCAATGGCTTTCGGGCACTCAAGTGAGTAGCCTGTCGGGTTAATGACTGGCAGCAAGTTCCTTTCCAGCCACGGGAACCCAGTTGATGAACAAAGCCCTGGTTGAGTTTGATTGGGGTGTGTCAACTCGCGGACCCGAGTTGCACTTTCAATATTCCACCAATTCTTGCTGGATTTTTAGACTATAACTTTTGGGAAACCAAGGGTCTTCCATTAAACCCACAACAAGTTAAACTTTTTGCAGAGGGGTCAACAATTGCAGAGGGGTCAACAACCACCAAAAAGTTCATTCCTTCCAAAGACTGCCCGGCACCTTGCAGAAGATTCCTTTCAATCTTCCACCAAGTTGGTTCCTTCCAACAAAGTCCCCGGCACCGCAACCTATCGCCCTGCCGAACCGACAAACACGAAGCGAGGCCGCGATTTCAAGGGCGGCTTCCTGACGGCGCCCCACCTGGGCACGCCCTCGCGGCTGGTGGTGCTCGAGGCGGTGGCAACAGGAAGTCGCAAAGAAGTTGGTACCCCAAACAAAACAGAAGCCGTGAATACTTTTTGGGGTTCAAAGCATTGTTTACCTCAGGATTGTCATCATCCAAATTGGGCCGACCTTTGTTTTAATGGGTTGAACCCTAGGGCACTGTGATAGGTTCCAGGGTTGGTTGTTGGTTTGCACCAAAGAGTAATGTGTGCCATCGGGCAGTGCCGCGCTTGGCTCCGGATATTTGTGAGTTCACTGGAATTTCTTCCGTTTTATTTGTTCATTTCGATTCGCGAATATGGGCATGCTCTAACATCTGACCTTTTGGTGAGTGTCTGCTCGCCAGGACCCACCAAAGGCAGTAGAGAAGCTTTCAGCAGAGGAGCGCGCCTGGGACCCTGGCCTCATGGGCTCGGCGGACCAAGGGGGGATTCAGGACTTCTGGCTGCTTCCCTTCCCAGTTAGTGTTTTGCCAGCTAAGTTTTTACATGGTTTTTCCTGGTTGCCTACTATGAATTACAAGCGCCACTAGGGTATTGAGACACGAGTGACTGACGAATTGCTTGGGGAGGACACGTCTTCAGCGGACGCTCGAATTCGTTTTGCCATGGGACGCAACGTGCCTTCGGGCAATTTGGATTGGACAAAAATACCGAAAGTAAATCCGCACCCATGTGGATTAGTTGTTTTTTTTGCTGGGGGGCTTCAGGCAGGTGTCGGAGAAGGGCCCAATCATCTGAATCCGAGCTGAGGCGCTCCAAGGGCGGGAGGCTCCCTTCAGCTGCAAGGCGCGGAGGGTCAATCGGTGGCTGGTGGCTGGCTGGTGAGGCTCTGGGCTTCGCGCCTGGAGCTGAAGGACCCAGTTGCCCAGTGGGTTGCTTCCCTTTTTTTTAAACTTTTTGTTGGGAAGGGTTCCAATTTTTAAACTCAACCAACCAAGAAGAAGGATGCCCTTTTTTCCCCTGGCCACTGGGCATAGAGGACGTGGCTGGAATTCTGAGGCTTCATTTTGCAGGCCAGGCGTGCATGTTGTTGCTACACTTGCTTTGGAGAATCGGTGGACACGATAATATCCACATTTTGTTTGGTCAATCCTGCGGCTGAAATCTGTAGACGCGGCCCCGGCTCACTTTTGCAGCAACGTTTTCGACTGCTCGGCTTGGCGTGCTGCCCAACAGCCAGACCTGGACCGATCGGCAAAATGCTGTTGGACTTCGGGCAGGACTTCCTTCCCCGCACCATGCAGGGTTCCCCGTTCTGCACTCCTTCAAAATGCTGAATATGGGCCACTGACCTTCACTTAGGTGAGGTCCTTTTGCGTCACCAAACCAACGAACTCGCAGGCTGGCCAGTCTCTTGTTGGGCTTTGCCTTGCAGCCCAGCCGAGGTTCAGTCAACATATTGATGGGAGGAACATGCGGAATCCAAGGCTCCCACAAGAACCAGCAAACGAACCCTAGACATTTGCTATGTCCTCCTGGGGAAACCCTCTTAAACTTGCCTGCTCATTTGGGTCTGTGTTAAAATAGGGGGACCCCCAAAATTGCGGTTTTCGCCGTTGTTTCCTTGAACGCCAACCTTGAAAGCAGGCACTCAGCAGACTGAGGGCCCCTTCACGAAACCCCCGAGTGCCTGGAGGTGATCTTCAACCCCCGGCTGCGCGCAGCGTCCAACGCGACCTCCGCCTTCTGGGAGCGGGATCCCAGCATCCCAGGCCAGGAGTCGAGTCGAGAGTCGAGCTTCCAGGTGCGGAAGACGCAAGTGGGCCCTGGTGGTTTTGAAGCCAAAAGGATGGCGGCGGCTTAAACACGTGATTTTTGGTTGTTTCAACAAGGGATTGGCCCTGGTGCCAGCTTTCAGAAGGCGTTTGGGATGTTTGGGGTTTCAAGTGCCAAGTTGACTTCATGACTTCATGGACGCAATCCATTCAGGATGGATGATGAACCTTCTGAAACCCATTGGCTGCGTCTTTTCTTGAGGGTACCCCTTTCTTGTTGGCTTCAAAGGGAAGCCAAGACCACCATGTTGGCCCAAAATCCTGAGACAAAAACTCCGGGCGGACCAGGCTACCGCGCGTTGGTGGAGCGCCCCGCCAAGGTGCAGGTCAGAGGCCTGCTGCCAGGGGCTGGGAGACCGAGATCAATCGAGGTGGAACCGTGATGGAAAGGAGCTTGTGACCCACATGGGCGATTGCCTTGGATTGCTTCTGGCGCTTGGTTTCCTCTCAGTTTCGGGGAAACAGACATCATCCAACAAGGAGAACAATGCTGTTGAGAGGAATACCCTCCCTGTTTCCATCCACAAAACGAAAACCCCTGTTGATAGAATGACCCACATGTTGTGGAGGCCAACTCCGGAAGCGCCCCTGCTCCTTCGGACATTTTCGCAGGCCTCGACCCGAAGGGTCAGGAGGTGAACTACGTGGCGAGCGGCTGGGAGTCGCGGCTGGTGCAGCAGGCGAGGCTCCTTTGCCCCTTTGGCAACTTCTAAGTAGCAGCGATTCGAGCCACAGAACGCCCTTTTTTCAGAGAAACCCAGGGGGAAACGGCCGGCTCTCGAAACAAGACGCTTCTTGAAACCGCAGCAAAACAATCCCCCCCCCCCCACAAAGTATCCCCCAGACCAAAGAACCGAAGGCGTCTGTCTTGCAAATTCTTCCCCAATAAGGAGACTTCCAGTGGCTTGGGTCCAGTGGGTTGCCAGATTTTGATTCTTGGGGATGGATGGAACATGACGGCACTTCCATTTGCTTCAGACTTTCTTTTTCCTGGCGTCGGGGCGTGATCACTGGCAAGGTCGGTTTGTTTTTATTCGCATCAGCGACTGGAAGTAGGGAACATGCCCGGGTGTCTTTCCGGGGGACCCTAAGCAGGTTCTACCATATAAGCTCCGTTCGCTTGCATCGCGCAAATGTGACTATCCAAAAACCCATATGCTAGAAACTATTCGGGATTCAGTGGCCTTTTTGGTGCGACAGTTACTTCAGTGTTTGCATGGATTTGGGATGGTTTCCTGTTCCCCACTGGTCGAAGGGGCGAGACGATTGACTGGAATTCGCAGTGGTTACCATGGGGGAATCTCCCCCCCCAATACATTTCAGATCCCAAAGGCGACCGCTCCAGGCGGTGGATGTGCTCGACGGCATGATGTTCGCAGACCGCTGCGTCATGCGATCCTTGTGCCATTTGGACGCCCGCCGCGGGGCCTAAGAACTCGGCCGTCGATGCCCGCGTCAAGCGTCAAGCTCTACGAGTAGTGTGAATCACATTTGCTTGATGCCGGTAAATGGTTCTATGGGTTAAGGCAAAGGCACTGAGGCAGGCGTTCTCTCTTCTGCTGGTTGCGGCTGAAATGAAAGTGCAAGCCAGCTGGGCCTTTCCTGTTTTGCAATACAAATGCGAAAAGGGGCATGTTCTCTCGGCGCATTCCCTGAAGGATGCATGCAACTTTCATGAAGGCGATGTTATTCAAAGAAACGTACTGCCTTCACAAGTGCCTTAGAACAACCACATGGCGTGTGGTTTCTTTGCCCCATGACAGACATACATGTTCTTGCCGTTGAACCGAGCCAGAAGTCTGCAACAAAGGTGCGCCTTTCGAGTTGTTGCTGGCCCTTTGAGGCCCAACACGGGCCATTTACCGAGGCAACGACCCCCTGCCAGATGACTGCCCCGCGCTGGGCATCGGGACGTCTCGGGCTTAATGCGCACAAGTTGTTCAGGGTCGGGAGTCATAACGCATTGGATAAGTTGGATGTATGTCACAAACAGAAAAGGTGGTTGTTTCGTCATTTGCCAAAGGTTTACGCGAGCTGCTTTTGAGAGATTCAGAATGACGAGAGATGAAAAGGTGCAGGAAGGTGGAGTCAGCGTGTGTCAGGATGGTTGGTCCATGGAGTTCAACCCAACACCGGGCATTTGGGGAAATCGTGGGCTGGCAAAAACTTTGTGTGCAGAGATGCTGAACACATACGCATGCTATCATGTTCATCGTTGTGGTTGATTTTGTTCATGTATTCATGAGTTGGCATGTTCCGGCAAGAGCGTTTTCCTCTGAGCGCCGTCCCTTTGAGAGGTCGGGGCTCGAACAAACATGTGGGCCCACAAACCAAAAGGCCGAAAGGTAACGCGGAGGTCAGAAAAGCGAATGTTGGACAAGCCCTATAAACCCGATCAACTAGTCTGCAAAGCCCTGGGGTTCGGGTTTAGGGTTTAACCCTATAAACCCTATAAGCCAAGCTCTACCACCCTGTAAACCCTATAAGCCAAACTCTACAACCCTACCCGATAACCCTATAAACCCCTGAGCCCCAGGTCCCGCGCCCCCTTGACGGCGGATCAGCTGGCCGCCGCGGAGACGGGCGGCAGCAAGGGCATGCTGGCCGGAGCCCGGAGCGAGCCGCGGGTTGCTCCCTCAAGCCTCCGTCTCTCCGTGGAAGCGGCAGAGTTCAAAGGGGGTTCCCCACCATGAAACCTCACTCACCCTCAAGAAACCTCCACACATCAATCAATGCAGTTCATGAAGATCTGGAACCTGAGAATCAGATTCCTTTGCGCACTGTGCTTCACTTTCAATCTCCCTTCCCCAATGGACGTTAGACTTTCTGGGCGGTGGACAAAAGGGCTGCGCGCTGAAAAGGGTCAGCGCCAAAAAACGGGAACCTGAAAAGGGGGCGGAAAATGGGGGCATACTAGTTGTCCGTTTTGGAAGGAGATAAAACAGATGTTTAGCCCACCTCATGAAGCATCCAGTGATCATCTTTCTAAAGCATCTAAGCTTCAAACCCCCTCTTGGCCATTTTAGCAGTTGGTTCTGCGGTTCTACTCCCTGGCCGCATCTCACTTCCTGAGTTCCTGGACTTCAGTCACTTTTCGGGTTTGGACCATTTGTAGTGGTACGCAAGAAGTTTGGTTACTTGTTTTGGGCCAACTCGGGAAGTGAGTTATGGACACCTCCAGGGGTTGCCTCTTGAAACCAGTTATACCCTCACTCCCACTAACATGGCACCTGACAGCGGGTACAAGCGGGAAATGATCTTGCAGGTACCATGCCACAAATGCTACTGTGTGGATGGACGAAATCCTGCACCACCTTGAAACCATGAGATTGAATTGTTGGCGGTATTTATGGGGGAATCGAATCATTCCCTTGGGTTTCTGCGATCTCTGGATTTCGCAGGTCAAAGTTAAGCCACCAGGGGACCACAGGTGTTGGTCCATGTTGCCACATACCAGGGTTCCATTATGTTCCATTTTGGGTACCTATTTTTGACCCACAGCCATTTGTGGCAGGGAGGCTTTGCCCCGAAACGACGAGCACGCGCTCGCGATCCAGGGCTTCCTGCCCAGCTTCATCGCGCCCAGCGTGTTGCTGGCCGGCAGCCTGCTGCTGCGTGGGGCGCCCCGGCCGTCAGCCCCGGGCCCAACAAAAGGTGGATCCCTCGGCAGGGCTCCTTAAAAGATACACTTCGCCCATTTGAAACATGGCTTTTTCCACCAAGATAAAGGGACCACACCATGTACAAGGCAATGTTCAGGTGTATAACGTAAGGATCCCTTCGGTTTGAGATCCCTCCCCCCTTTTTTTTCCGACCCGTGTTGTCCTTGGAGCATCGACGGCCCAAATTGCCATGGAGTTGGCAATTTGTTTTGTGCCAGCACGCCCATGTTTTTCTTGTGAGGGCTTGCCTCTCAGTGGGGAAGGTGAACGTGTTGCTTTTCTTCTTGCGACGATAGGGGACGAACTGCGAATCCATGATTGGCTGGGGAAGCTCCTCTGGCTTGGTTGAGGGTGTTCTTGGGTGGTCTCGAAGGGAAATCACGCAGGTTCCCTTATTTTGACATCTTCCAGGGGTTTGTGTGTGGGCAAAAGTCTGTTTCTGATCTCGACAGTGATTTGTGTGCCACCTCCGAGGCCACCAAAAAGGGTTGCTACAGCAGAACTTGGACCTCTGTTTTTTTGGATGGATGCTTTTGCTGCAAGGGCTCTCGACCCCTTAGCTTCTTGGCGTTGCCCTGTTTGTCTTCTTCAACTCTTCGCAGGGAGGTGGATGTGCAGCCGTGAGGTCTGAAGGCGGCGGAAGTGACAGACTTCTCTGCGGCGGAGGCCAGCCCGGGTTCGTGCATGGGGTAGGGCGACCTCGCGCTTGCCGACTTCAGTCCGCTTGGACCGTCCGAGTTAGTACCTTAAAATGCCCGAGTAGGAGTGCCCCACTCAATGGGGACTCGAGACTCATCAAGTGAGGACAAAACCCGCTTGTAGGTCCTTTGGGAGTGTTCCCTTACCAGCTTGCTTTTTATGTTTGAATCGACCTCGGGGAGCTCTCTCAATCTATTACCCTTCCATTGGTCAGCCATTTGCGCTTTGCTGTTGGCAACCTGCCGCATGTCCAACACATTGAATCACTTGTGCAGCCCCCCAAAGCGAGTGTGCCAAGTTTCACGCAGGGTTGCTGAGCGTCGACGCCAGATTCTAGTCAGTCCATGGGTCCATTGTCAGGCGCTATTTGGAACAAAGAACTCTCCGACACCTTCGATTGGAGACTTGGGAAGGGTTTCGCACAACAGGCACACCTAGGTGGAAGTCCGGCCAGGGAAGACCTTATCAAGTATTCAATCTATGGTTCGCATTGTTTAGGTTGCACGGAAATGCAGGATCTGCCGCAGTCATTGTTTTTGACTTGCATCGTTTTGATGCCGCTTGCATACAATAGGTGGCGCATGTGTGCAAGAAGCAGGCTGTAGCAGAATCGCCAACGGGCTGCTACGCTTTGTTGGACTGCAATATGGCCATCGAGCTGGTACATATTTCACCACTTGAGATTTGAGGCGATTCAAAGGCTACCCTCTTTCCAGCGATGGTGGAAGAGAGGATGGAGCGTCTACTTCGAAGGCCTTTCTCTCAGCGTCCAGGAGGGTAAGATTGACCCTCTGGATTTCAGGCGCTTCGCAAACCCGTCCTTGAAGTTTCAGAAGGGTGTGTTTTTGGTTTAGCCCCCCCCCCAACAAAGGAAAGAAGAAGGAGCAGTTTCCTGGTGGTTTCCCTTTAAAGCCACAACAAAGTGGTTCCCTCGAAAGAAGACACCCAAGGGTCGGAGTCCCACCTTCTGAGCTACAGGTGCAGGCAGCGGCCAAGGAGCTGCGGGATGCCTGGGGCCAAAGGAAGATGTCGGAAGGTTGCAGTGGCTTGAGGCAGGTGTCATGGTGAAAGCACCCCTTTGTTTTGGGGCACATGGGCTGGTCATCCACCTGGTTGTCGGGATTCTTTTATGACCATCTTTCATGATTCCTATTTGGGGAACCATGACCGCAGGCCACATAAGGAGCTTTGGCCATGCACATACGACTACTCAGAGGTTGGTGGACACAGCATCCCCAAATTTGGCCTGCTGGGCGGATCTGTGCAACAGAGTCTAGCAAGTCACCCATGTGAGCATGCATTCATCTCCACTTGATTGAACCAGCAAGCAGAAAGCCTGGGGTGGGCACAAGACTCCCAGGAAGGCTCGTGAGAATTTCTGTCGGGGGCGGCACCATTTGGTTGGACATGAGAGACTCCAGTCGGAGGATTTTCGTTTTGACTCGGTCTTACCCCGGCTGTCCCTGGGTGGTTTTCCCAGCAGGACCTTTGGTTCTGCTGGCACCCACAGGCAGAAGCGAAGCGCACTCCAAACAAAGCCTGAGACAGTGATAGGTTCTCTCGAGCAGGATTCTTTTGGTTCAATGCAGGGTGAAATCAACCCGTGCAAGAGCGGAGGGACTTGATGTTGGGCCCAGATCAAGGTTTCTGTTTTCAAGGGCTCCCCAATTGCTTTTCAACCAGCGCCACATGCCAAGAGGGCCCATCCTTCCTTAGCTGCCAACCCCAACTGGCGAGCATTTTAAGAACTCCGTCTCAGGATTTTACCCAAAAGCCAAGACGGGAGGTATCGAACTCCCAAGCCAATTCCCTTTGGGGGCCCATCGAGGCTCTGGCTAGCGGAGAGCACCCCCTGGGCCTGGCTGCTCCGCAGTGGGGCCCCCTGCCCGATGCGGAGTCGGTTTGGTAAAGCGCAACGCTGCGGTTACTGCGGTTTGCCAGACCCGGTCACCCGGAATGCGGGTATGGGTCAAAATTAAACCACCAGGAATCGGACCGCATATGTTAGTCCATGTTTCCAAATACCGGGGTTCCAATCTGAGCGCCTATTTTTGACCCACAGCCATGTGATCGCAAGTGAGTTAAACCCCACAGGTGGCCAGGTCGGTTTTCTGGAAGGAAATGCCATCGCGGAGATCGAATCCTGTGAGCATAGTACCACTGCCGACAGGTAAACCTTGTGGGCTAAAGGACAAAATGTGATTTCCCTCGTAAAAGCGAAGGATTCTCAAAGGGGCATCTAGAACTCAACCAGGGGTTTACCAATGGTCCATCTTGCTTCGCTCGCAGGTTCGGCAAGAGGCTGCGTATCGCCTCTCGGCTTCACATACTCTTTGTCATGCTTGGTGGTTCGCATTGTCGGTCCTCAGTGTTTTTGTTTTGCGGGATAACAGCATTTTCAGCATCGCAAGAAGGATGCAACATCATATGGTTTTGCGGTTTGATAGCAGATTTTAAAGCATTCCAAGACGCATCCAACTTGTTGTGGTTGTCCAGGCAAACGAGGACGACCGCCACTTGCCTCACGTGTCTCATTTGTGGTATGCTCCGGCTCTAGATGGGATGCTTGGGGCGGGAGGCAGGTTCTTGCCAACGCGTTTGCCAATTGACGGATACGTTAAGCAGACATTTGCATAGTAAAGCTCGTTGTTGCGACGGCATTGTGTCAAGACCATTTTGTGGTCATGACCACCTGCCTGTTTTTGTCCTGTGGTGCTTCTACCGTGCTCAATTGAGGGTTGCGTCACCCTTGAAGATTGTATGTGCCGGCAGAGGTCATATGGAAAGCTTGTGAACGCCTGCCTTGCGATCCCATGCGTAGCTTCATGCATCCATAACTTCCCCATCCATTCTGTTCAGGGATGCTCTTCAGAAAATGGCCCACAACTCGAGGACAATGATGGGTGAAGAGAGCAAGCAGGGCAAATCAAGCCTTAGACGAGTAAATGCCCCAGACATGGGGTGTTTCTCAAAATCCGTCGTGCTAAATGGTGGGTTCCTGTGGGTTTCTGTTCCACCAAGGGTTCAAGGGGGTCCGAATCCGATTTGAGAAGCCCCCGCTCAGGTGGCCTTTGGTGAGTCCCAAGAGAGCATCGACAAGCTCACCACGCGAGCCCAGATCTCGGAGGACTGGGCGGGAAAAGGAGCACCCATTTGTCGAAGGTCATTTTTTTGCTGACAGAATGCCGACCTCCGTTGGTTGCTCCTTTTTTTCGCCTTCTGCCTCTTTTTTTTGGTGGGTGACCCGTTGAATGGGTTCGACAACGCATGGGCTTGGCCCCCTGGGGCCGTCTCCGAGCTTCTCTGCCATAGGCCCAAGAAGTGCAGTGGCCAGTGGGACGATTCATTTGCTTTTTGGAGTGGGCTTCCCTTGAACATCTACCCAAAAGCCCGGACGTTGTACAAGCTGGTTTGGCGGATTGCTGAGATAGAAGCACAAATTCAATCCGCCTGGAGTGCCATTCTGTGCAAGCGCTTCCTCTGTGTGTTCGCCAAAAAAAAGGGTATCACCCACTTTGAGGAGCACAAAGTCTTCAAGCCTTCGATCCTGGTGAACCCGGTGGTGAAGCCGAAGCCAGGAGAGCCGTTGACGCGACTGCGAGGGTGCGCCTTTTGAGGCGACCCTTTAAAGGATAGCGCGTGCTTAAAGAGAAAGCGAATGCATTGGGAAACGCATCATGTTTCTCTTGCACCGTGTGCAAAAAGTTTTGCAGACAGGCGCTGGCGACTCACGATGCGCAGATTCCATCCAGCTGTTGGGTTGAGTGACCCGTTTCCGGTGCCGGAAAGCCTGGCGACTGCGATCTTGGAGCATCTGGGGCAAGGTGACCCACCCTGGCGCGTTGGTTTTTGAGCCCGCAGGCTCTGCAGATGCCTTCTTCTTTGAGCGGCCGCGGACCCAATGGGCAGAAAGTTTTGGTGTAGACATAGTGGATGATCTAGATATGGCAATCGGGGAATAAGGAAAACCCTCAACGTTGGTTCACTTCCTACAATATATATATATATACATTATATATATATATGTACATACCTATGTATCTCTCTCTTTTGTATATATATATATATACACATGTACATTTATGTATATTACACACATATTTGGTGTAAGCCTCCGGGGGCGGTCTGCAGGGTGACCCTCGGAAAGTCAGAGACCTCCAACTTCAGGTGCTGTTTGTCGAAGGCAAGGGATGCCGTGGATGGACGCGAAATCCAGAGGTCGCAGCGCCGTTCAGAAACCCAAGGGAATGATGTTCGATTTTCAACGTAACTACCAATGAACGTTGTGGTTTCAACCATGGTTTCATTTCGTGGTGCGAGATGGATCATTCTTTTGTAAATAGCAACAAACAATGGTTTCCCATCGTTTGAAAGTGGTGCGGAATGGATTTCGTGCATCCGCAGTAGGGAATGCACACTGGATCAGGGCTTCATGCTTCATTGCTCCTGAGCTGGACTGGAGCCACAGCGAGCGCCGGCTTGGGGCACGGCAGGAGATCTGCACTCAAACCAAATGCTTCTTGGGAAAGTCTAGAGACTTATAGGTCTAAGTTTGTTTTTAGGGTTCCAGGTCGGTTTTGGGAGGTGCACCCAGCTGTGCACATGGAACATGTGCAGTAGCGCCCGACACGTCGAAACTTGGAGCTTCAAGAATGTGGGACCAACAAGCTACCAGCCAACAGGCCCACTCCAGACCAGCACCATCAGGCCAACAGGGACCCCAATTTTTCCTCGAACCGCCTCAAAGTGCCAAAGCCTTGCCCAGCTCACCCTTCGAACCGGCGATTTTCCGTCAGCTCTGGCCATCTCAGCCAGTCACCGAGTTTTTAGCTGCAAGTGACTTGTGGTTTTGAGTGAAGCCAATTGGAACGTGACCTTTCCGTTTTCTTCGCCGTCCGATGGGCCGCTGGCGCGTGCCCGTGCTGGCCGCGGTGACCTTGGCGGCACGGAGCTTCGTGGCGCCGAGCCTCGGAGGCGCGCTCCGGGGGAGCGATGGGGCACCACTCCCAGAAAGGTCGCCCAGGCCTCCGTATTCTTCCATGTGGTTAAGAATATTCGATTTTTTCCCCCTGGTGGGTTTAAAGGGAATCTATCACTACTGGACACATGTTTCTTTTTTGCAGGGGACTTAAGCAAATGGACGTAATTGGAGTGTTTCTTGGGGGTCTCACAGTTTGTGTTTGCACCTACTTGGTAAATGGAACCAAGTCTTAAAGTCTTCCAAAGGGGTCCCGGGAGCCCTTAGACTGACATGGAAGCTCCCAGAAAAGGGAAACCCTTCGGGAGCTTCCATGTTGGGGGAGGGTAGTGGAAATTGAAGGGGGCAGTCCCAACCAACATAGGCTAGTTCTTCTTCGTGATTTGGGTACAGGGATCATTATTTTGACGGTTTCTGGGGGTTATCAAAGTCAGAAACGGGGTTTGTTTCCCTTTAACCCACCGCTTAGGGGGTGACTTTGACCATGGTAAAATAAAGAGGCCAGGGGTGACCCCGTTTTGGGGGTGTTGAAATGGTACCGGGATGCACCGGACTCACCGGACGCACTGGACGCCAATGTCTTGTTTGCTAACGCTGCTAGTGGCTTTCGCCACCTTTGAACGGATTCCCAGTCGAGAACCAGTCAACCAAGCCCGAGCTTGTGCCAAAAGGATAGGAGGGGCAAAGAAATCAAGTTGCCAAGCTCTTCTCCCGGTGGACCCTGGGTGATTCTAACCAGTCACTTCCTGGGTCTCCTGTGCATTTACGTTGGTTGAGAATCAATTTGACAGCTCAGGCGTTCGTAAGGAATAGTCACTCACGCAGGAAGCCAAACGGAAACGTGCCATTTGGTGCCGCAAGGCTTTTGAAAGGAATCCTCGACCCCCAAAAGGGTCGATCCTATTTTGTCACCAACGCTGGAGACAAGAATCCCGCCGCCCAAATAGTGGCTTTTCCTTCAGTGGTCCTTTGGGCCCCAAAAGAGGCACCCGCGGCCTTTGTTCAGGCCGCGTGCGACGCCCGAGCATGGCCCGGAGCTTCTTTGGCGGCGGCGGCGGCGGCCCTGTTGAGGCGCTTGGAACAGTCTTTGGGATTGCTTTTCTGCAAGGAAATGGCCAGCAAACGCCAGAACACGTGATCAGAAATGCAGCCCTTGCCCCAAACGGGGTGGGAGAAACAGCCGACAAAATCGTACGGTCTTGCACTTTTTGAGGTTGTCCAAGAAGGGTTGTGGGAATGAGGGGTTGATTCCCGCTTTTGTGATATCAAGGAACGACCGCCTTCCAGTGGTACAGAAGTGCTGTAAGTTCCACAACTTATTTGAGCCTCGGGAGCTGTCGAAGAAGTTTCCATTGGCCAGGAGCAAGAGGTATTTCCTAGGATGACCCGTCAAAATGGGATGTCCAACTACTTATTGGACTTAAACATGTGCTCATGGGGCCTCTAATGTATGCTTCATATGTACCTATACAGATGGGTCCTGTTGTGCTTTGACAGGTATACTTCAGGGGCACTCTAGCGCATCCTATTCCAAATCGGATCCCCGATGAAAAGCGCATCGGCTTCCCTCAGGCTGTATTCCGCTAGACCATGCAGAGCAAAGTGTCTGGTTTGGTTTCCGTTTGCCAGGGAGATGACCAAACGTCACGTCGAATAGACTGTCATGTGCTTGCTGCGGAAACCCTAGATCAAGCAACTTGACAGATGTTGTGTCGAACCCAAATATTGCAACTCCTCACCAAAGATGTAGGGAGCCCAAATTGTCAAGAAGTCTATCAGCAGAGGGCTGGGGGGGTGGGAGGGGGGGGGGGGCGGATAGCCTTGAAGCCACCCAATTAGCAAGATATCAAACAGCCAGCCCGCCAGCCAGCCGGCCAACCAGCCTACCAGCCTACAGCGAGCAAGCCAAACAACCAGCCAGCCAGCCAACTAACCAGCCAGCCGGGGGGAGGGGGAGGGAGCCCAACTGGAACGAGAGCCCCTCACAGGCAGCAGACTGCGCCCCCGGGTGGAAGGATCTGAAGGCGCAGCTGGAGTCCAGGGCGGCGCCGGAGCTGAAGGCGAGCGGGTTCCGGGTTCCGCCTGGTTCCGCCGGGTTCCGGGTTGGCCTTTCGACTTTTGACATCTTTTGACCATGTCCTTTTTGGTTGCTTTGGTTGAACAATAGATCCACTATGGCTTTTGGTTTGCCAGGTATACCATGGGTTGAAAAATAGAGGGCGATTTCTGGTTTACCTGGTGGTTTAAGCATCCCATCTATTTCCCCTTAAAGGACGCCTATGCTTTTGACCTTTCTTCTGGTAAATTCTTGGCGTGCAGGACACTTTCTTCTAGGGGGAGGGTTCCCCTACTAAAATAGACTACAGAAAAAAATCGGGCACCCTTATTCTAAGCTCTCCACCGCAGGACCCCTAGTCTTGAAAGGCCTTTTGGTTTGAACCCATCTTGGAGGGGAACAGCTGCCCGCTTGACTTGCTGCGAAATCGGAAGGGAAGGAGAATTGGAATGACCACGATTTGAGCCATCCGGTTCCTGTGGTTTTCTTTAAGGAGACCAAAGCCTGGGTTCATTTCAATTCTCATTCCCTGCCGATTTCGCACCAGCAAGTTTTCAACTTGTGTTTTTCTGAATTCTTGGAGTGCAAGGATCCCTTGACGGACCTTTTCCGTTCCGTTTTTCGAACATCAAGAGATCTTGAAACGTAGAGCATCCCTCATTTTTGGGGAAGATGAAAGGGATTCATTCTCCCAAGAGCACCTCAAGCCACAACCAGCAGAGGAACATGGTGGTGGTCAGCCGGGTATGTACCCTTTGTGCAGTGGTTATAGATTCTTATACATAGTGACTGCACATGCCACCAACCCCTTGTTGCACAATCACCAGGCTGGAGGGTGCCAACTTCCAAGAGGTCTGGCAAACCGTTGCCTTCGCATGGGACCCCGCGCACAGAGTCTCGCATTTGACCAAGTCATGAATATGTCGCATGTCTCCTTCCCCGGTGCTTTGCCACTCTGGGGCAACCGGCGTCTTCCGCCGCTCCGGGTTTTCCGCGATGGTTTCCGGTGCCTCGTTCTCTCGTTTTCCGGTGGTCGGTCCCGTGGGCTTCGGGAGGACTTCCGGGACCACTTGGCCAAGGGCCAGGCTGCGAACGCCATGGCCAACCTCCGGGTCTTCGACAAGGAGCCGCGCGTCAGGGGCCCGACTCTGGGCCAGGGAGAGGGACTGGTTTTCCGGAAGCAGCGAGGTATGTCTCTTCGTTGAGCCGTTCCCTACCATGGATGGACGAAATCCTGCACCATAGTTGGTTGGTGTTGTTTGATGGGGAATCCTCACTCCAGGGCAACCACCCGGATGAACTGCAAAAGGGGGCAGTGGCCGATATGAATTTCAGTAGAGAACCACCAAAGTGGTTGGTGGACACGAAGTCCCAACCGACATATCCACAAAAGGGTCCGCAATTGCAGTTCACCCCTTGTTGAAACATTGCCCCAACCCAAAGTCCAAGCCCCCTGGAAGCAAAGGCAGCCCCGATGACTTTGACCCGCCCGTCTCAGCTTCCGTGGTGCCAACGCCTGTTCAGGTTTGAGTCTGCCGATGAGAAGTATTGGGGACCCGGATTAAACCCAAATCATACCATGGATGGACGAAATTTGCGCGTAGCATCACTCGGCGCATGTCAAGCTGTCAGCAGGACAGTTTCGGAAACCAGCTAGAGCGGAATTCGATTTGGTCACCAGTGAGCATATCCAACTCGGGACTGTCTCGTAAGAGTCATGTACCTTGGGTGGATGCAACATAAGCCATGTATATGGCCCACTACTGGTGGTAGCCAAACGGGGTATGGTTCCCCAGGCAGGGTTCAACCTCAAGGGTATATATTATATGCGTAACCCTAGATGTGTCAGCTGTGATGCAGATCCGTTACTTGGGTTTTAAGATTATGATTTGAGGTTTTAAGAATATTGCAGACTCAACAAATTGTTATTTTTTTATTAGACCAACTTGAAGAGGGTGCTGGGGTCATTTGTTTGACTGTTTTCTGGGGGCTGTCAAAGTCAGACAACTGGTTGGTGGTTTCCCTTTAACCTACCACTGAACGGGGGTGATTTTGGCACTGGAAGAGGGGTGGGGTAGGGCGAAACGAGCCCCAAACAAGTTGGGCTCTCTTCTGATTTTGAGGTTCAGGAATTGGGCTGGGGTTTCTATTGAACCTTGCGCTGGGGTTTCTTAAGGAACCTTTGGGATCCTGGGATGCTGGCCACGTCACGTTGGCTCGATCTCCCCCGGAAGGACGCCGAGGTGGCCCAGCGGGTGACGCTCTACCGCGATGCGGCCTCCTGGTGCCCCTACTGCCACAAGGACCGCGGCAATCCGATCTCGCATGTTCCGGCGGCCAGTCCTCAATTATGTACGTTGCCCGTAGTGTTTTGTATAGAGAGATTTTGCATGCCAGGGTATATGACTGATTTGCCTTGTTTCAGTGCCCCACTACGGATGATGGATTGGGGTTCGGGATCCCCCTCTTTGAACAACCCAGGATAGTGCAAGCAAATGAGGGTTTTCAACAACGTCACAAAATGTGGGTTCCTTCGGGTTTACCTTTAGTCGGCACCAAGAATAGATGGAATGTAGGGGTGATCCCCGGTTCTGGCCATGATCGGCGGTTTTGTTGGGGTCGCCCCACCTGTCCATTCTCTTCAAAACAACCCCCCGCCCCCCACAAAAGAAGGAAGATTCAGCAGTATTGTTGTGTCCCATAACAGTCTGCAACTTGCTCTCGGAGAAATACTGCACCGGGGTCAAAGTCAGAGTTTCTGGGGTGCTTTCTCCTTCAAAAGGCCACTTAGAGGTTACTTTGCATCATGCTTGACAATTGGATGGCAGAAGGAATGAAGGGCTTGTCTGCTTACAAAGTTTGTTTTTGAGATCACGGCAATTTCGTGCTGGTAGCTCCATCGCGAGGGCTTCGGGAGCGGGATTCATGGCCAGGTGTGGATGCTCTTGGAGGAGAAGCAAATCCCTTACAACGTGAAGCGAGCCCCGCGGCCAAAGAACAAAGGCGCTTTGTGATGCAAAGTGTTGGGAAGTTCCGTTTATTTTGCGGCGACTGATCTGTGGGAAGCTGGGCGAGGTCAGAAAAAATGGCCTGTTCGCCTGTTCGAGGAGACTTCTTCATGTCTGAGACTTGGGCAAGTTCATTGATCTTGGTTGGACGCCGTTCGGACGTGTTGGTCGGATGCAGTCAAACTGGCGTCCGGAAGTGTGACAAAAGATGTCGGTGTCATGCCCCTTGCTCAGAAGCAAGTGCCAGGAAACGTCCCCAGTGAAGTTGTTTGGGAGTATTGCTGCGTTCTACACTGTGTCTTTCAATCGCTCGCCAGGGAAGTGCTAGTTAAAGCATCTTTTATGACTACTCCCAGAACTGTTGCTCAGATGTGTCACTCTAAAAGTGCAGAGTGTCGCGCAAAAACACAAACCGATATCGCTCGCAACCTGTTCACAAGAGGAGTCGTTAACCTAGGGTATTCAGGAGTGATGCTCAAAGCATTGTTCACTACAACCGGACAAGCAGTTCGAACAGCGTCCACACATGTCGCGCAACCGTTTATCCCACCATTTCAAAAAGCGTTTCCTTAGAATTATAAAGTACACTGCGATGGGGTTCGTGGCTTGTATCCGGTTTGCTGGTGTTTCTATTCATTAGATGCCCTTGTTTCATCGTGGTTTGGATTAAACTTTGTTGATCAGGGTTGGGGGTTTGTTTTCCAAGTTGCTACGCAGCAAACCACCTCTCGAATCAATGATAGGTGCTTCTTGGCAGGGAGACCATCTATGGGCTGGGAAGCTGAGAAAAGAAGCTAAGTCGAGGCGGAGGTGCAACACTCTGCCCTCTTGGCCTTGACCCATTTGGGTAGATTTTGTCAGAAGTATATGCCCTCCCTCCAACTAACATAGCACTTGTGGGAGGGTCCTGGAAGAAATCGATTTCTTCTTGTAGGGAGTCCCTTGTCAGGCGCCCTTTAAGGGTAATTAATTCCCAGGTTTTTGATCGCGAGCTAAGGTAAACATGGCGTGCTACGGCAACAAGCCTCCGGACTTCTTGGCCCTGCAGCCGAATGGTCAGATCCCCGTGGCGGTGGTGGACGGAGACGTGCTGCGATCCTCCGACGCCATCATCGAGCGCGCCTCGGATGAACGGCGCAGAGACGGCGTAGGGACGGGTATCGATAGGGGGGTGTTCCCTGGACTTCTTATTAATGGGGGGGGGGTCCCTGGGTTTGGTGGGGAGTCATCACTTTTGGAGGGGAACACCCCCATGAATACACTGGGGTTGATTGATATGGGGCAACATTATGAGGTGGCGTTGGGGCACCATGCAAGTGAAGCTCCTACCTTGTTGCCTGCTGTTGAGATAAGTTTCACTCCGAATGGGGGAACCATGGGAAGCCAAAATGGGTAGTTTTCGTTTGTTCCTTCAAGCCAACATCAGTGTTCGTGAGTCCCACCCCTTCACACCGCAGTGGGACGCTTGAGCGCCCAATTCCCCCCTTGACCAACTTGGGTATCAAAATAAAGGTACCATCAGAGAAACGCATATCCATTTAGCAGCGTGTTCTACTTCTGAGTTTCGCAGAGACCTACTTGTAGCCCAAAAAAAGCGGCGGGTGATGCACACAAAGCAAGATCCTTCTAGGGCCCCTCATTTTCAGTATGTGGCTTCGGGCCTCCCATGTTTCGGTTCCATGTGGACTCCGTTTCGACATCTTCTAATTTGTTCGAATTAGTCCGTGAAACGGGGACAACCACAACCAGGAAACCACATAGCACACGTGCTTGGCATTCGGAGTTTTGCGCCAATCATTGCTAGGGTCGATCTCTCTTTTCATGCATCGTTTTTTTGAGACACGGCCAGACTCTCCTGGATGTTGACTGTTTTCTGAAAAGAGGGATCCCTGGAACGAAGGATGCTACATCTAAAATAGTTCTGACAGCGGTGGCTGAGGAATTCTGAAGATGCCGGGCGCGACACCCGAGATCGACCAGAGCCTTGATCCCTTCGACCAACCCCAGAGCACGACGCTGGGCGGAGAAGAGGTTCCGCAGACTGGGTTCAAGTTCAGCCTGTTTCTGGTGGTTGGCTAATTCAGCTGGCGAGCTTGCACAGTTGAATAATGTTATGCCTACAATCAAGACCTTCTGAAAGGTTAAGAAGGCAACCCACAGGAAACCTGCAACTGGTGCTGCTCTCTTGGGTTTGGCTGCTTGAGACGAGGTCAGATGTTCTGTGCAGCTTCTTGAACACTTCTGCTCCTGACAGCCCGCTGAGATACTTAACTTGCTGGTGCTCGGTAGGCAATGACCGGTCCGGGTGTCGGGAATGAACCTGGAGATTCCCTTAAAGGAAACCATACTGTGGATGGACGAACATGACTCCCCCGTAAATACCAATGAACAATGGTTTCAACCATGGCGGGGCAAAATGGCTTTTGTAACCATCCACAGCAGTGGATGGATCTTCTGGGTCATTCGATTTCTCATTCCCTGCCTATTGAAAGTAAAAGGAGCCTCTTTTGGGGCCAAGTCTGGAGGTGCGCGGCCTGGTAGCTCTTGATTCATGGGGGCTGGGAAGGAGGGAGGGGAGGGGAGGGAGCCCAAATAAGCCAGTATTAAGCCCTTCATAAGGCTTTATTTAGGCCCCTCCCCCCTTCCAGCCGCAATGATTGCAGGTTCTTCCTCATGGATTCAATTCCTTTCCTCACAGCAGCAATCAATTCCTTTGCGTTTGCTTCAAATTGCATTCTGCAACCCTCAGGTCCGCCAGTCCGTGCGCCTTTTTGTTCGCAGGGGGTCGTTTTTGGAGGCGCCAAAAGTTTGAAGCTTCCTCGTCTTAGGGAAAGCCCAGCAGTTCCGTGGCCCGAGTCAGCCAGGGCTGTTCGAAATATTTCAAGGGTTGTTTCACCAAAAAGCAACAAACAAATGGCGTGTCAGTGTCAGATCCGATGCATAGATTGTTGCGGTTGACAATGCTGCCTGCAAAAGCCTTCTTGATTCTTTGCAAAGGTATTGGGTCCTCTGCAAAACCAGGTTTTGATTGTGACTCACTCCAATCCGAGCTTACCGTTGGTGCCTGGGTTTGGTCCGGCCCAGGTTTACGTCCTTGGCGGTGATTGTTCTGGGGGTACCTTCCCCATTCTTTCCAGGGATTCGTTTTCGAGAAAACCTCCGAAAACCCTGGAAGAATGGCGATCGGTTCTTGCCCAGAAGGATGGTTGCAAAGAATGGACAAGGAATAATCCCCTAGACTAACAGTACTACCAGTAGCAGAGGTCGACAATTCTTCTAAACTTTGGACATCCAAAAGTCGGCTGATTTTGTGCTTGGACCCAAGCGTTGCGACTCCAAGCTCGATCCCAGGAACTTGCTGCGCCTGGAGCGGATGCTCTTCTCCACGTGGCTGGGCTGGCTCTGCCGCGGCGGCGGCCGCCCGGACTTCGAGCGCACCCTCCGCAAGGCGCGGCCGCGCGAAGGGCCCGCCGAGGCTGATGCAAAATGAGGGGGACGGGTGGGTGGGTGGGTGGGCGGGCGGGCGGGCGGGCGGGCGGGTGGGTGGGTGGGTGGGTGGTTACTGGAGAATACGAACCCGAAGTGGGTTGGATGCCACAAGGATGGGCAATGTGCAAGCGGGCTCCTTTCGATTTTCTATCCTTGGACCCAGTGGGCGGGGGGAGGAATTTGTTCCTGGCCTTCTTGTCGGCTGAGAAGGACATAGAGTAACATTTTTGCTAAGGGGGTGGCAGACTTGGCTTGGTGTGGTGTGCTTTGGAACCATCTTTTGTAGAGTGAACGTGTTTGCCTCAGGCTGGACAGAGTTAATTAGGCCGCAAGCAGGCACATTTCAGCAAAGGGTGTGTGTTTTCTGGGGTGTTCCGTCTTTGGTGTTTGAAGGGACACCAACAGGACACCATTTTCCATTTTTGGGAACCCCATTTTGAAGATCAAACTCGGCCCCGAGGATTTTGCAGGGCTCCCACGATCCCAGGCAACGATTTTCAGGGTTCAAGCCCCTGAGTCCACCAGGTTTACTAAAGACTTGACAAGACCATACAGGTCCCTTTGTAGCAAGCTCACCTGGCCGAATAACGAGTTCACCATGGAAGGTCCTTGGCTTGGAATTATTGCACCATTTGCAGACGAGGTTGCCCTTTTTTTCCTCTTGAGGGAACCCTTCGTTGGCTCCGTTTTGACGCACAGGTTTGGTTCCTTTGGGTTTTGCCAGTTTTGCCCCGACCCAATATCTGCTTGAAACCCTGTCAGCTAACCTGCGGGGTGCAGCTGGGTTCAAGTAGAGTGGATGTTTCAAAAACTGGGGGGGGCTCTAGACTGGGAGGGGGGGTGGCAGGGGATTTCCATTGGCTGTCCTTGAGGCAACTTTTCCAAAAAGCGGCGTTTCAATGGTTGTTTATTTGGATTTTCCTGAAAGGGGCCCACACTTGGATGACGGCTCCAGTAAGTAGTTAATATCGTCAGTTGCTATGTCGTCTTAGTGGGTTGTATGCATAGAAACTCCCCTTTCGGGGACTTGGAAAATCGGGATATTAGCCACTTACTAGAAAGGGCTGTCATCCAAGTAGGTAGGCAGGCAGGCAGGCAGGCAGTCGGTAAACTGGATGCTAAGTGGGGATACTTGCCACGTGGCGCCGTCGAAGACGTCGAAGTTTCCGTGAGAGGTGGAGGACACTCTGGCTGAAAGGGGCCCGTACTTCCTGGGCGAGCGCTTCACTCTGGTGGACATCATGCGCCCCCGAAGCTCCAGAAAAGAGTCCTCAAAGGATATCTTTGGGCAGGGAAGACGAGCTTTACCAGCTGGTTTGGAGGCTTTCCCTTGCAACTGGGATGTATTTTTTCATAATTTCTCAAACAACATTTCTTAGGTTCGTGAAATATGGGCCAGAATCAACCAGACATCATTTTTGGTTTGGGCGATCAAAAGCTGAGGTGGGAAGAAAATAGGATCCAGGCATTTGCTTGTGACGCAATGTGACGCAACCAGTAGAGCTTGATGAACATAGTGGCTTGACCCTTCGTTCGTTCTCTCACGGGCCGATACCCAACAAGGAGCCCTCACGCGCTTGCGGGCATTGCCTTAGACCTTGCCCAGTCTCTGTTCGATGGCTGGACGCACGAAGATCAGCTGTAGCCAGCATTTTTGAACCGATGGGTGAAGGCATTGCTTTAATATGCAGCCTTGCCGATGCAAGAAGGTGATTGCCCTTGGTAGAGTTTGCAAGTCCCGATCTCAAGGCGCGCAAGCCCCGAAAGCCCCGAAGCCCTGCGGCTGGAGTGCATCGACCGAAGGGTTGAAGCTACAGAGATCAAGCTAATGACATTGGCTGGGATCTCATGCAGCACGCAACTCCCATATCTGGTGTTGAAGTTGCTTTGGCCCTGCATTTGCTCCATCCAGGGTATCTGCATAAGGGATGAGAAGACCCCACCAATGCTTGACCTGACACCGCAAGTCAGGTAGAGTATGCAACGTATGCTTGTTCGGCCATGTTCTCAAAAGAAGGACCCGAACAGAATGGAGCAGCATAGCCAGAAACATGTAGCCTGGGACAGGTGCTTTGTTTCATTTCGTGACTACCAGCAAGTTTCGGAAGACACTTTCTCAGAATCCGTCTACGTTCGGGGGGGCTTTGGTTCCCTCCGTTCCTTTGACACCAGTCCACAGGAGCCCTTTCCAAGATGATAGCACGCTTCCCAAAGGGGCCTGTGCGGTTCCATGCTTGTGGGAGGCTAGATCCCCATATAGAAGCTATGTCCGAACAATTCGTGGATCCCAAATGAAACTCATGCCCATGTCCTGCATCCCGGCTTTAATGCTGGCGCGAGGTACACGCCCTTCATCGAGCGAGCGGTGGCGTCTTTGGCGTACTTCAAGGGCTATGACATCCGGGAAAAGCAGGCCAGCGCAAGCAAAACTTGATCAGTGTCAGTGTATCAGTCTCAGTGGGGAATTTGAAGGGGGGTTGGGAAGCCTAAACCGTCCTCAAACAACACTACAAGGGGTCATTCCCTCATTTTGCCCTGTCCTGTGCAGACTTCTTCTCGGATCCTTCACATTCTTCTTTTCGGAACTTCAAATGTCGGCCTCAAATTTCAAGTTGATTTTTTACAATCAGTTTCCCTTGGTGGGATGATGCGTACGTGGGACACATATAAGGATTCCAATTTCTACATGGGGCGGTCATCCAATTGGGGAAGTGCCGCCAGAAGTGTAAACCCTCTTCAGGTCTTTCCTGCCATCAACCGCTGGTTTGACGCGATGGAGACGCTGCCTGGCGCGAGGAGTGTGGATGCCTTGCAGGAAGGGGACCAACTGTTTGATTTGGGTCACTAAGCTGAACAGTTTGAAGGACCGAACATGGGGGATGTACTTTTTTGCAACCACTTAACGGGTATCTTAATTTTTGAGGGGGAGGCCTCAGGTCAGAGTTGATGCGGACCTTCAGCTGGTAGCTTACGTTGGCTGCTCGCACAGGGCCTTTCTTATGGGCGCATTGTGTGCTAAGCATCAGAGTGCAGCAAGCGCTGGCCGCACGAAGCATGCTTGCAGAGCTGCCAGCAGAGGCACGACAGCGCCGCAGCGCTGTCGCAAACTGCACACGCCTAGGGCTGCTGTGGCTGGAACTCATTTGTATCCTCTTGCGGCTCATGCACCACCAGCAAGCCTTTTTCGCTTGTCCCAGCCCAGCAAATGCTTGCGCAGCGTTGACCTCCCACCATCGAGCAATACTTGGGCGCGAGCAACGCTCGGGCACTAAGTGGGGGAAAAACGCGTGCCGGGTGAAAACGCCGCCCTCAACAAAAAGAAGGGAAACGCGAGCATGTGAAACGCAACCAACATAGAAAAAGCAAAACCATGTTGTATTTTGTGGTGGTCTTGCTTTTTCTGGGTCCCGAGAGATTGTGGCACTTTTGGAGGGGTAAAAAAGGCAAAACCGAAAGATTGGCACCCCCGAAGGGTTTTGCTTCTTTCCTCTCCTGAGAAAAGCTACCCCGGAAGAGTGTCTCCCATTTAATTGGTTTCCCTTGCCTAAGAAAGCAAACCGTAGGATCTGCGCCTGTGTTCTGTCTCCATCCATGTACCCTTGCTGGGTGGAAACGTAAAGAAACGAAACGCATTGAAAACGCACACTGAAACGCACACGACTCGCGCTGAAACACACTAATAGTGAAACACGCCAGGCGGACCCACTTAGCTCGGGCAGCACGCTGTCTTGTTAACGACACGTTCGTTGGGCTGAGGCCTCTTGTCCAAGTGCCCTCATGCGGGTTGCGCGTAAAATCCCCCCACCCGGCCTCAAATTCCAACCTCAAGGCTTGGACAACCCGACCCCTCTCAACAACTTTTCCTCACTCTGGGTTCTCCTGACTTTGCTTCCTTGGTTTTTCTTTTTGCGACTTCTTCAAGATGCCAAGGATCCCAAGGATCCAAAAGCAAGATGCCACTCCTTCAAGATCCCAAGGATCCCAAGGATCCCAAGATCCCAAGATCCCGAGATGCCAAGGCGCAGCAGCTACCGCATGACCAAGTCGGACTACTACACCCACTGCCACGACCTGCCGCCCCAGCTGGGGGGCTGCCAGGCGGAATCCTCGGGCGAGCTGGTGCGGGCGGAGGTGGACGGCAAGGCCTGGCAGCCTCCTGGCGGGACCGGGGGCGATCTTCTGGCTCTCAGTTGTCCAAAGCGAATCGCCCTTTTGACCTCTTGGTTACCCTAATTTGGTCTATTTTCAAGTCATGGCCCCAAAAGGTTAGCCTTTTATTTCCAGGTTGTTTGGGCAAGTGAGGGCTTACGACTGCACTAGCTGGGGTTGGCTTGTACTGGTTGGTTACCCTCCCGCCAACTAAGACGGAGCCTGAGGGGGTCCCTTTAAAGGGAAAACTGTCCTCCAGGACCTGTCAGGTTCCATGTTCATTGTGGGAGGGTATATTATGACCTATTCTTATTCGGTGGGTTGAACATTCAATTGCCGGCCGTTGGGCGCGCGTTCTTTGGAGACGGAGGCTACCCTTGGTTCGGATTGTTTAGGGGAACCAAAAGGAACACCGACGCCCGTTTTGGGTCCCCCTGCCCCTGTGGGCTGTGGGCTTTCGTGTTGGGTCAACTCCCTGTTTCGGCCTGAGCAGACCAAAGGCGCGGGGTCTTAGAATGGAGAGATATTGTGTTTCTACTGTTTTTTTTGTACTTTTTTTTTCCCCTCTAATCCGCTTAGTGGAACTCTTATGCATAATCTGTTTTAATTCTATACCAGTTTCCTCTTAGAATTTAGGCCCGGGTATCTGATCCCCTTAGATCCTTGGAAGTTGTGGAATGCTGCCACTCTTTTCCTGGGATATTCTGGGATACTAGGGCGTGCTGATGGAAACACATGCCCATGCGCCAGCCCCTGATGCCCTGGTTTCTCCGGCCCATAGCCTTGGAATCAACTTAAGCCGATTCGTGGTGGATGTCTAGGTGGATGCCTCAGATTGCAAGTTTGCAACAAGTTAGACACCCTCTCATTCTATGGCAATCAACCGATTTGGCTTCGTGGCATGGTGTGGCTACTTCATTGGCTGTGCGTTTGGTTGGACCCAACCGCAACTGACAAAACCGCCTTATTGTGCCAGCCTTTGCAGCATTTGTGTCCTGTGCAGTCGTTTTTGAGATAAATGCATGGTGTCGGTTTCTTCCTGGTCCTAACAGCGTTTGGTGCAAAGGATTCCTCGGGAGTTGGCGGCCTTGAACTTTTTGGGACTCCCTTTCAGTCTTGGCAAGAGACGTCTGAAGCTTAAACACCACAAAGGGGATCCCCACTTGACTGGCCCATGTGGGGTGGGTTCAAGAAATATGACCCATCATCCTGGCGAGACCCAGTGTCATTGTCCGTTCGAAGCGCAGGCTATTAATTTAAGTAACGGCTCCTGCAAACTTTTTTTTGTATACATATATTGTTTCTATATATTTTGATGTATGTGCATATGTGTACTATTTAGATGTGTGTGTGTGTATATAATATATTGACCCCCTTTAACCTACAACCCCCCCCCCCCCCCCCAACCCCCCTTAAATCCTCGTGTTCATCTCAGGCTCCCCCTGCAGCCCGGCGTGGAGCCGGAGTGGTCCTGGATTTCCCCTCGCCAGGCGCGCGGCCGAGACTCTGGAAGGCTGCGCCTGGCTTTTGGCACCCGGATAATCCCGACGTCCGCTTGTTTCTCTTCTTCTTTTTGTTCCTGGGGGGTATGTGGAAAAATCTGACACACACACACACAGAGACTCCTAGTGTTTTTCGTATTTTTGTTGGTCGCCTTTCTGAAGCCCTCCGAAAGTGGTTGGATGCGAAGTCCATCACCTCCGAAGGGCCCGAAGTTCATTCACTTGGGCGTCAAGAATCGTACAACGCCAACACTGCCAGCGGTTGAAAAGAAATCTCGTTGGATTTCTGAACCAGCTTCGTAGGCGGCCAGTTCGCCCTGAGGCCGGTCTTGGGGTTGAAGAAAAGGCACGCCTGGTGTTTCGCAGTGGAGCCCTGTGGCGCGAGGCGTAGAGATCAGTCGGCCCTCACCCAAAAACATGCATAGAAAATGTGGGTCTCCCTCCTAAGGACAACTTTTTTCAATCTGAGCACCAGCGGAGCACCAGTCTGTTGGGAGTGGAGAAGTTTCCATTGATTCCAGCCCATCTCGAACTAGGCAGTCTTTCAAGGGCGTGCGTGCGTGCGTGCGTGCGTGCCTGCGTGCCTGCGTGCCTGCGTGCCTGCGTGCCTGCGTGCCTGCGTGCCTGCGTGCCTGCGTGCCTGCGTGCCTGCGTGCCTGCGTGCCTGCGGGTGTGTGTGTGTGTGTGTGTGTGTGAGGCTTGAGCAGTGAAACTGAGCCATGCTTGAGGGGTTCCCAAATCAGTGGTCATCTGAAATGGCTGGTTTCTTTCTGATTTGCCGATGCTAGTCAAAAGGGGCAACCCCCACCTGGCAGTTGCCATCTTCCAGGCGCGACAGGAAGCAGCTGAGCGGCTGATTCACAACCACGAGGCACTTGTGGGAGGGGGTGAGCGGAGGCAGGCCACAGCTGTCCGCCGATTTGTGTTGGGTATGACCGCCCAAAGTGGGTGAAAATAGGCATTTGGAGCCCCATTTGTTTTTTTGATTTCCCTTTGAAACAAGGTGAAAAAGGTACCGAGCCTCACTTAGTATATAAGTGATTCATATCCCTGGCAAATACGTCCCTTCGGTTCTGTGTAGGGCAATCGGCTCCCACAGAGTTGGGACTGGGTGAGATGGTCATCCAAGTAGGTAATCGCCATTCAAGCCCGGAGGGTCAAGTGATTTTTGAGAGTTGTTTTTGGGTGGGGGGGGGGACAAGGGGTAAAAGGAACATTGTCGGAATGTGCTTGGACAAATAGTATGATCTTCTGCTTCTTGGGCAATGCGAGGTTGCAGCCATCTGTCGGCTCTGATTTCCATGATCAAGTTGATGGAATCTTGCGTGAGTGCCCAGGGGCCAGTTGGTCGGAAGCGAGGACCCTTAATATACCAGCAAATGCGGCCGCCAAGACTGAATAATCTCCAGGTAGGAGTAAGCGGGCAAAGCTTGGGCAAGCAGGGTCAGTCAGCCGGCCTCACGCAGAGGCCGGCCGCGTGAGAACCGCAAAGGGCACACCCGGACAAATGGGCAACTGGGCGAACTGCGGTGGATTCACGGGACGCTCGCGACGGCAAACAGGGCCCGCGTCGATCGCTTGGCCGCGGCTCAGGCGGTGGCCAAGTTCGCGGCCCGGGCGAGGAGCGGGCCCGGGTTCCCCCCGGCCTGGGCGGAGCTGTCGGACCCCAACGTGGCCCGGTTTTGTGGGGCCGGCCGGCTGGGGGCTGGGTGTGGGGCTGGGGCCTTGAGGGTCTTTGTTGACACCCCAAAACACAAAGAGGTTTGTTAAATGGGCCTCATGCCCGGCTTGGGTGATGTTTGCCCCGGTCCCACCTTGTGACTGTCAATTCGCAAAATCAGGAGATTATTCTTTTTTTGAGGGCGGTTGCAAATTCAGGAGATTTTTTGAGGGCGGTTAGCAGGGGCCTGTGGCGCGATGACAGCGCGCCCTTGCCACAGGGAGGTCGTGGGTTCAACTCCCACCAGCGTCCCCATGCCATTAACTAACAAGCCCTCATTGGCCTCCACGTTGTGTTTTTTTTGAAACCAGGTCTTGAGTCTTGAGTTTAAACAACCGTTCGGACAGCAAACGAGTCGGCTTGTGTCAAACTAGGGGGAGCTCCCCAAATGGTTATCTTTTGGGTTCCCTTTGAACCAAGGCAGCCAAATCCCGGAACAACTGATCCAAAGCTAGGTCGCTTGCTTGGCCGTTCCTTCAGCCGGGTCATTGAACAGTTGGATCGACAGCATTTGCTTGACCAAAGTGACCCGAAAGGAGGTGACTTCACGAAGCATGTGCTGGCCGTGTCCTAGCTTCGGGGTCTCTGATAAGAGACGCGGAATTTTCGGGTCCCTGATTAGAGTCTGATCAGCCCAGATGTCAGGGTGACCTCTTCTTCCATGGAAATCTACTGGGGGTCTGGGCTAGGGTCCCTGACTTTCTTGGCCTAGGTCCCCCAGCGGTGCCCTTTTACTCTTTTTCTGGGGAGGGTCCCCCTACTAACATAGACTACAGAAAAAAAGGGTACCCTCATTCCAACCTCTCTACTGGACCTAGTGGAGTTCCAAGTTTGGGGCACAGCCCCGTTTGGCTCGCGGCATGTTTTGCCCGCGGAAGTTTTGATCCGAGGCGAAGCCTGCAGAGAAATGGGTGCCCGTGATGGATCTGCCGGGGCCTCAGGTTGACCAAATTTGTGTCTGAAGGAAGGGTTTGTCCAGAAGGGAAGATGCTCGGCACTCTTGTAGAGCCTTTTTTCGGGGCCCTACAACGATGTATCCGACCCTTTCACCGTGGGTGGTTTTCCCCGGTATCTGGCCTGGAAGCACTGGGTTTGGGTTGTAATTTGGGCAGTTGCCCCTTTTGGATGGGCGATATTAGAGAGGCACCCATCTCCCGCTGTGCCTTGTAGTGCCTGAGCTCTAGCCCGACGAAACATGAATCTACCATCTACGGCTCATCTTGCTTCGGTTGCTGTGCCTCCTTTGTTACATGGGTGTGTCTCAAAATAGGGGCTACCCTCAAAATGGCTCGGGTTTTACTTTTGGTTTCCCTTGACCACCCAACCCAAAAACAACTTGTACCCCAAAATGGGGGGTCGGGTTTTACTTTTGGTTTCCCTTGAACAAGAATCCAACCCAAAGCCAACCCAACAATTTCCAAGCCAGCTTGAAGACCCAACCCAAAACCATTTCCCACAAGACCGCCGTCCAGGTAGCATGGCCCGTGTCTCAGGTTCCTGCGCCACGCCGTGGACCTGCTCCTGGCCGGGGACGCTGAGGCCGCCGACCGCGGCTTGGAGATGACTTCGGGGGCCCTTGGGGCCCTTCCGGCCTTCGGGGCGTTTTGGGGTCCGGGCCCGTCCTTGGAGGGTTCCCATACTCACTTCCTGAGCTCATGAACTTTAAACTTTTTGGGAGGACCATTTTAGTGGTACAGAAAAAGTTTGGACTTTTTTGGGGCCATCCACTCAGCCAGTGAGCATAGGTGTCCTTCTTAGTTGGTTTGCTTAAACAATAGAGGGCCCTGGTTTAGATGAGGTTTCTTCCATTTACCAGGGCCATCTATTTTTCCAAAAGGCCACCTAAGAGGGTTCCCCTATGTTTGGTTCGTTTTCAAGGGAAACCAAGAGGACCAAGAGGACCAACAAAGCCATTTTGGGGGGGTCACCAAAAAAAGACACGCGCACATGTGCCATGGACAAAAGATCCGGGCACGGTGGTTCTTTCATTTGAGACAGACCATCTGTGTTCCTGAAAGGTTTCCTTTTGAGCACATTGAACCACGACCCAGGTCTTTCCGGTAATCTGTGAGCCGGGCGTGGCGACACATTGGGACCCGTGGTAGCTTCGGCCAGAACTTTCAAGTCTCCATCAGCTCCCGACCTGGTCTGTTGGCCCCAGACAGCCATTTTTGGAGGGAGATTGGAGGGCATGTGGGTCCCAAAAGAACGCTGCCATCTCTCCTGCCTTGTGACGCCTTGACCAGATGGCTGACATTTCTTCACTTGAAACACATGGCCGGTGGAGTGCGGGGTTGCGCAAGATCTGATTGAGCCCCTTTCTTTTTTGCTGATGGTTCAGCGAGAAAAGAAAGCCCCCCCGGAAGGAGATACACAGGAAGCCGAAAACCGTCCCCTAGGAGTGAATCAGACGTCGGTCCCTTCATGCTCGTGGTTTTAGGGCACATTTCTTTTTTTTTCTTCTTTTTTTAAATGAAGGGGCCTCAGAGAAGACACGGTTTTCCGCAATATCTCGCAAAACGGTGGGCCGCAAGTGGGGAAACTGCAAGGACACCCCAACCGCAAGGACCCCTCGCCCATTTCACCATCCGAAACCCTCAAGCCCAACATTCGGAACACCCTTAAAAGAGACCCATGAGGAAAACCCCTACTTCTTTTTTTAAAAGCATATCGTAGCACGAACCCACTTGGGAGAGCCTAAATGATTAGAATTCGGGCTAAGGAGGACTTTCATGATCATTCTGGAGGATGATGTGTCTATATTCACATACATGCACAGAGATAGACACACCTATATATATGTATATATGTATATATATATATATATATATATATATGTACACGTATATATATATATATATATATATCTATGTTGTGTGTGTGTGTGTGTGGTGCGTGCGTGCGTGCGTGCGTGCGCGTGGCGGCGGGCGGGCGGGCGGGCGGGCGGGCGGGCGGGCGGGCGGGCGCGGGCGGGCGGGCGAGCGGGCGTGCGTGCGTGCGTGCGTGCGTGCGTGGGTGGGCGGGTGGGTGGGCGGGCGGGCGGGCGGGCGAGCGAGCGAGCGGGTGGGTGCGTGGGTGCGTGGGTGCGTGGGTGCGTGGGTGCGTGGGTGCGCGGGTGCGTGGGTGCGTGGGTGCGTGGGTGCGTGGGTGCGTGGGTGCGTGGGTGCGTGGGTGCGTGGGTGCGTGGGTGGGTGCGTGGGTGGGTGGGTGGGTGGGTGGGTGGGTGTGTGTGTGTGTGTGTGTGTGTGTGAGAGTGTGTCGGGTTTCCCCGGGCGCCCATTCGTCCCGTTCGGCCCCCTTGCGCCGCGCCGCGGCTCGCCGCCGATGCCTTCGCCTTTGAGGGGACGAGGAGACGAAGGAGCGCCAGGCCGCCTGGGCCAAGGCGCAGCAGTCCATGGCATCGCTGAAGCGCGAGGACCGCCTGAAGCCTCAGATCGCCGAGAGGAGCCCACCCGAAACGGGGAAAGCGGGGCGAAGACCGGTTGAACTTTCCCTTCAACCGCGGAGTGACTTGGAGGAGGGGAATTTCCAATGGATTTTTGGTGTTCCGGTGAACCAAATATTGACCCTTCATTCATAAACCCTCAGTTGCGGGCTGACACCCTGAAAGAAAGAGGAATCCCCACTAAACAGCGACCCCTTTAATACGCAGTGTCGACATGGGGGTAAGTTCTGTAAGTTTAAAGGTACAGAGTGCTGGGGGTCCCAATCCTGGGCGAAGATTTTGGGGTAGGTTTCTCTTCAGGACCCTAGGTCTGGGCGAGGGCATATGGAAATGACTGGCTTCGTGTATGGACCTAGGTTTATTAGAACCCCCCCCCTCCTTTGTGTTATGGAGGATGGTCGCACTCAATACAGGCCCATCACCGGCGGGTGTCTTCCACGGGGAATCTGGAGCTGTGAACATGGAAGGTCCCCCCGTCAGAGTTGGGGGTTTCTCTTCAAGCAGCAATCAAGATGGGGGGGGGGGAAGATGGCAAGATTTTGGACCCGCAAATGCCCACCCATTGTTTGTTCAACATAGATAGCACCCCCAAAGATCCCGGGGACTGCAAGAGGCTGGGCTAGCCGCTTGCGAGTTTCCCCAAGCTTCCCTTCGAGGTGAGGACCTCGCAGATTGCTTGAGATACCTGCAGCAGCGGATAGGCGTGGGCACACAGGGGGGTTCTGTTTGGCCGGGAAGTCCACCCTAAGGATTCTCGGGCTGAACCGCACTCGCTGAGTTTATGGACCGTACACTTTTAAGAGCGTTGTAGTGGTAAACAAGCAGTTCATCCGACCAATCAACTCAGGAAGTGTCCCATACAACTCGAATTTCATGAAAGAAGTCTTGGAAAGGGCTTATTGTCGGGCCCCCCAATCCCTTGATCGGACCCGGGCAACTTGATCAAAGAGCAGCTTAGCAGATCAGATCAAAGAGCACCAAGCCCCTCCTTCCCTTGACCCGCCGCTTGCTTCTGCTGTCCAGATCCCTTTCGGAAGGCTCTGTTGTCGCTCGTTTTCGCTGTGTTTGAAGCACTAGTCACCAGAGTACGGCCAGTTCTTCCAGTTGCCACTTGTAGGTACCTTCGGAAAGCCTCAGGGTGGCTCGCGTGTTTCGGGGCGCCTAAAGAGTTTGGTTCCGCAAAAAAAGCAACTGCGCCCGGCAGCACCCGGCGTCGGCTCAAAGGTTCGGTGGCGGTGGCGGTAGCGGATCCTGTGGGGTCTCTGCCATTCCCGGGGGTTGGCGCCCGCCGTTCGCGCTCCAAGAGTTAGCGCCGTGCGCAACCCAAACCTTTGAGCTACCAGTTGACCTACCTCGACCCTCGACCCAGCCTTAAGACACACGCACACATATATATATATATATATATATGTATACATATATATATATATACACATATATCATCTCACAACCCCCATCCACGAGGACTTTTTGACAGAAAAGGGTGGGTCATGCAGGGGTTGTGACCATATCTCTATATATATATATATATGTATAGTGACGGGCCAAAGTGGTAGGTGAATTCCCCCCAAGTTTTCTCCCACTACTTGGCCACCCGACTTGGAGATCTCGAGGCGTGCCGCGGGACATGTCCCTGAACGCCGCCCGGCGCCTGCGCGGGGAACTGGGGAAGATGATCGCGGCGCTGTGAGACGACCGCGCTGGACGGCTGAGTGACAGGTGTGCCCATGTGTGCCCTAAAGATTGACTCAAAAACATGCACAGAAAATGAGATCTTCGGATTTCTGAGATCTTCGGATTCTGCTTCATATTTGGTCTACTGAAAGTAAAAGATAGAGTTTTGGAGGAGACCTTGGTAAAGTCAAACTTGGCCCTATTGAGGCTTACCAATCCCGAACCCTTGGAGAGGGGTTGGCAGGGTCCCTGATTTCAGGCATCGATTCCCACTACATTTTGTGTGTTGGGGCAACTGGTTTTGGTGTCTTCAAAAAAGTTGTTTTGAACTGCCTTTGAGGACGGGCCGGGGAGGGTGTCTTCAGTCATTGCCCCTAAGTTTCTCGTGAGATGGGCGGGTGGGTGGGGAACTTACGGGTAGCCTGCTGGAAATGCTCACTCAGGAGTCCTTGTGTGACGGGGGGGGCTCTTGGGAAGGCCGAAGGCCAAGCTGAAGTGAGCGGTTTTTTAAACCATAGAGGGTACCCGGGCTTTGCAACACGTGCTTGAATTCTAAGCATGCAGGCTTGTTTCAAGCAACATACCTTGCATATGTTGCATTGACATTGGGTTCACCGTGGCAACGATATTTTTCGGGGCAGATGGAACAGTTGTTTTTCTTTTTGTCAAGGGCACGCCTCACAGTCACTGACCAGAATCACTTGCTCGTGCCAGGTTGGCATACCTAAAGCTTTGGTCATGGAGTTAGTGTCGCACTTGTTTGTAACACCCCTGAACAGAGATCCAGTTTGACCTTGACGACCAACAGAAAAGGGGATCAGCGACAACAATCGTGACAACTTCTAAGGCTCAAGTGTAGTTTGTTCACGGCATTGCGCTTAGCTGAAGTTCTTCTGTGCTTCACCTCTCCGTGTCTGCCCAGACATGTCCGTCGGGAAGGGAGCCGGCAGTGGGTTTTCCCCGCGCACGAATGGCCGCGGGCGGTTTTCGATCGGCGCGTCCGAAGAAAAAACTGTGAGAGGAGGTTTCAGCTAAAACTGCAGGCTGTTGCCATTCAGTCACTAAAAGGGACACACCCGTGGCGTTGCCAAACAATGGACCCTTTTGGACCGGTGCCGCCTTGTGCCGCCTTCAGGGGATACCAAGAGGGGGCTTCCAAAATTTGACGTGGCACGAGGTCGGCGAGCGTGCCTGGCTATGAAGCGGTGGTGGGCCGCGCGCTTGAGGCCGCGAGAACCCGCCA
The DNA here is from genome assembly GCA_963377175.1 of Effrenium voratum. NCBI lineage: Eukaryota > Dinophyceae > Suessiales > Symbiodiniaceae > Effrenium > Effrenium voratum. The sequence continues at coordinate 911,804 of CAUJNA010000236.1, read as the reverse complement.
TCCGGCGAGTGCGCCGGGCGTTGGCCGCCGCCAAGGGTTCTTTGGGCTTTTGGGGGGCGGGGAACAGGGGGGGAGGCTTCCAAACCAACCAGAAACTTTTGGCTTGAGGGGGGGGGCATGGACTCCACACCAACCCAACAAATCCTTGAAAAGAACGACGCGCTCATATGGCTAGCGGCCATTGAACTTTGGTTGGAGACGAACCTCCGTGGTAAATGTCCACCAAAAGGCGCCCACCTTTGTCAAGGATGTTGCTTTTGGTCCAAACCCGTCAAAAGAGCCCCATCATATTGATCAACCCCATACGCCAGGCGTTTTCGTCTGAAAGCGTGTTTCCTTGCCGTTGTCCGTTGTAGAACCCACAAAACCCCTCAGTTTGACGGCCGAAGACGTGAGAGCTGGGCGCCTTTGGGCGAGGTGGAGGTGAAGGCCCTGGACGAGGAGGGTCGGCAGGTTAGCTTTGAGGCGCGCGGCTGGCAGGCGCGCGGCTTCAAACGCTCACCGGGCGAGGAGGTGGACCTGGTCAAAGCTTTCACGAATCACAAAGCCAGGCCGTTTCAAACCCCATCCGCACGGGGCTCCCTATGTTGTTTTTGGTTTAGTGGTTTTGAAAAACATCAGATTGTTGGTCCCTTTTTGAAGTGAGTTTCCTTGGAATGATGTTTGAAGGGGACATGTGGCCTGGAGCAAACCACCTGCAAGAAAGCTCGTACATCCACGCCAAACTATCATTAAAGCCGAAATCAACCATGACGCAACAAAGGTGGCGAAATAGGAAGCCCAAATCGTCAAGAAGTCTATCGGCAGATGCCAGGGTTCGTTCAACCACCTGTTGGAAGATGTGTAAACCATTGGAGGGTGGCAATTCCATTTGGTCTGGCTGCTGATCAGAAATACAGGTGCTTCACTTCCTTTGAAGGGTCCAACAGTCTCATTCTTCGGGGTGGTTGGTTAAGGGCTCGTCTAAGGCTTGTTTGGGGAAGACTTGGTTTTTTGAGGGTGGGTGCGTGGCCTGGCTTCGGATCGGTTTAGGTTTAGGAAATGTTGAGGGTACCTTGTTCAGGCTGCTGCGAAGGGAAACAAAGAATGCAAAACCCCAAAATGTTTGGTGAGGAGTGGTGGCAATAGTTGGGTCCCTCGACACAACATTTGTCGAGTTGCTCGATCTAGGGTTTCCACAGCAAACACATGACACATGGTCAGGGACAGAGCTTTTGCTCGATACGCGCAATACTGCAGACCCTGTGAAGATTGCGCAGATTTCAGGAGGATCCTGAAGATCCCGCAGGGCCTTGAGTTGCTGTTTTACGATCGGCGTATGGTTGAGGGTTGGTCTAGGCATGTTTCAGCTTCGTTTAAGGCTGGTTGTCGCTGCTGATCGCTTGAGAGCCCAAACGCACTCTGCAAAGGTAGGACACACCACCTACCAGCTGGTGCAAGAGTTGGAGTATGAAAGCCCAGCTGGCTTTGCTCGTTCTCGACATGGAAATCCGAAAGCTTTCCAAACCTCAAAACCCGGGTTTTGGCTTTGTAGGAACACGGGGAGTGGGTTGAAGGGGAGAGGCGAAAGGCGCTCTCGGGAGCATTACTTCACGCCCCGAGCCCAGCTGAGCATTGGCAGGCGAGGCAGCTGCAACACGTGGCCGACCTGTTGGATGGAGTGCTGTACGTGGATCGCCTTGGCCCTGAGGTCTTGCTGGCGTTGCTGGCTTGGGGATGATGAGAATTGGGAGAGGTTTCTTTGGATAATCCGCTCCCTTGATCTGCCAGGGCTTGCTCTGGTTTTGATACCCTTGGCAATGGCAACTTCGGACTTCTCCGGACCTAGTACGAGGAACCTGCTAACACACCCACGATCAGTACGGTCGGACGAATCCGAAGTTAACCTTATACTCAGCTGGCTCCATATGGACATGTCTCAAAATCCAGTTCCTCTCAGCTGACGCTTCTTTCCCGTCGGCTTGATTCGGTTTCCCTTCAAGCCAACCCCAAACATGGAATCCTCAAAAACGGACGAGCCACCCATGTGCTGATTGAGAGGGCTTACTGGACTTGCAACCTTGCGAGTGGCGAGCCGAGTCTGAGGCATGGAGAGGAGATCTTTCCGGCGAGACAACATGGAGGAGCCAGCCTGATGGATCTGAACGCACGACGGTGGATGGTCGCAAAATCCGTTCGCACCAAGTTGAAACCATGGTTGAAACCAAAATGGTTTCAACATGGTTCGTTGGTGTTTACAAGGGAATCATGGTTGCCAAATCGGATCGCACCAAAGAGATGGTTAACCCCTTAGGGGAAATTGGAGACAACCTAACTCCATGGGAACCTCGAAGGTGGACACATAAGGAGCTTCCACGGTCACACATGGCTTGTCAAGGGAAGTGTTATGCTTGCTTCCCCAATTCCAAGCACCGAAACGGATGTCCCTTTTGAGGCACGCGCAGACACATGTTCTTTGGATTTCGGTCATTCCTGTTGTTTTGATCCAGGGCGTGTATTTCCCTGACTGCTGTAGAGCATCGGGCTCTCCATCCCTGAGATTTCCTCTCCCCCAACCCAGCGGGCAAAGAAATGGTATTTTTGCCTCGCCACTTCGCGGAATTTCTCCCAAAGCTCTGGGATTGTCAGGGCGGATGGGCTTTCAGGAAGACCTGCCGGAGGCGGTGCCCTATGGGGTGAAGGCAGCAAAAGCGAAGGCGAGGAGAGGGCGTGGACCAGCCGTTTCCCCCATGTGATGTGTCAAAAATAGGGGTCCCCCCGCAAAAAATGGGGCTTTTCCCAGATGGCTGAAAGCTAGAGGGGTTCGAACTTCTCACGAGGGGAAAGTGCTTTGCGAGCTTGACGGCTCGGTGCTAGGGGGCATGAGGGATGGTGAGGGTGGCATTTTTGCCAGATTGACGGCAGGGGTGTTAGGGGTAATGCAGTTTGGGGCGCTGGTGCACATGCTGGTTTGGGGTGGTGCTCACACGACGACCAAAGATATCTTGGGTTCATGCTTCTTTTCCTTAAACAAAAGCAACTGGCACGCACACAAGTGACAACCGCAAGCGCGGAGGCGGGCTTCTTTTTTTTCAACAGCAATTTGCCCGCCCGCATCCATCATTCGCAGCTGGCAGATAGGTGGTTTTTGCTGCAAGCCCCCAGTTTGACCAGCATCCCACAGGAAACCCACAACCCCACAATGAAAGCACCGATCCCAACTCTTATTTGTCTCAAAGAGCCTTCGTTGCGCTCTCAGCGGACCTGTCAGAAGCAGTCCATGCTGAAGGTGTTTCTCAGGCAGTTCCGTGCCCGTGCCTTTTTTTTGGGCGGGGGGGGGATTGTTGAAGGGGGGCTTGATGTTTCCAGCGCCAAAGGCTGTCCACCCTCCCAAGAATAGGGACTGCAGCCCCTCCGCCCCTATCCCCTCCCCCGCGAAACACCCATCAAGCATCCCCCACCATTCTGGCCGTCAGTCTTAGTAATGTTGATCCCTGATTAACAAACTTCCCCAGTTATCAATCAGGGGCTCCTGGAAGAACAGAATCCCAACTAAAAAAAAAGAAGACCCCCCTGAACAAGTGGGGCAAATAAACTCAGGGCTTGACATTGCTCAACCTCTGACCCTCGGACTGGGTCTCTTCGGTATCAACGCCGCTCAGCTTTCCCGCCAGGCCAGCGCAGGCTTGGGAAGTGGGAGGATGGACGTCTTTCCGGCGCTCGATCACTTCCGGCTTGGTTTGGCGGATCTGTGTTTCATGTTGAGTTTCCCTCCCCACCAAGCAGGGTTCGAAAGACGCAGGGTTTGATTTTTTTGGCGGGGGCTCAAAGACAAACTTGCTAAACCGTGGCGGGGTTCCATGTGGTTCCCTGGAGCGCCATTCCAGAGGGGCCCCGCGTCTACATGGATCCCGGGTTGAGGACCCGCGTTCAAATGGCGCGCCGACGTCCCACGGTCCCACGATTCGCCGGGCTGTTGGTTTTATGGAGGTGAGAAGAGTCTGGCCTTGGTTCATAGGCGTGGTGCCACTGTTTTCGGCTTTGTTCCATCAGTCTGCACCAAGCAACCGGGAGCCCCCAACCAGATGCCTTCTGCTGGCGCTTTGTGCTAGGCCGGAGGAAGGTGCGGTGAGGCGTGGAGCATGGGAGGGGCAGAAGTGGGAGCGGACCGGGCTCGAGATTTGCATCGTTTTTGGATGGGATGCAACAAATCGGAAGAGAATCTCCCATGCATGGCGTGGCTTAGTGCTTGAGTTCAATATGGCTTTTGGCTGACCATTGTGGGGTAGGTGCACCACTCACTTTAGTCTATTTTAGGGGGGATTGGGATGTTCACTGGGGGGTACGGGATGTTGACCCATGGCCATATGGCCATCGAGCAGTGACAAGGTCACAGGGCACTGGAGAAGTTCACCGAAGCGGGTCAGGTGCTGCGCATGGGAATCTCAGGCTTTCGCGGATATCAGAGAGCACTGGTGAGGCGCTCCTCTTGTTGGGTAAGCTTTCTTGGAAGGAAAACGCAAATCGGCCCTCTAAGCCGGTTGGATGAGTTTCCTTTGTCAGGAAGATCCGTCCAATTGCGAAGATATTTATATGTCATTGCCAAGAAAACCGTGACGATTTGTTACCCCCCATAAGAATTCAAGCTTGGAAGGTGTTTGAATCCATTTTGTTGATCTCCCAAGTTCTGAGGGTTGAGGCTTGACCAGGAATTCAGAGAGCTAAGTGAAGGCTTGGGACGACTTGAGAAACGTTGGCTACTGCACACTCAATGGGCCTTTCATTGCTTTTTTGACCGCTTACTCCCGTGAAACCACCCTTTGGTGGCTAAGATCTTTTTCAGTTTTCCGGGAGGGGCTATCCAAAAGCTTCATCCTACAAAATTGGAACCATCTCATCTATGACAAACCTTCACAGCCAGTTCTTTTTGCCGTCCCTATTCTTAGGGATCCTTCCCTGAAATCGAAATTACCAACTCCCCCAACGCGTTTCCCCAATCGACTCCAGGTGCTGGTGGTCGTTGCAATCTTCGACCCGCAAGTGAGGGGACAAACACCGAACGCGCGAGGGGGGCTTCCGAGGTGCGGGGAGTTGGAAGATGGGAGATCCAATGGTTTGGAGTAAATGGGCCCCGAATGTCACTCGCCTCTCGTGGGACAGCACCAGGAGAACCAATGCCTCATACTGGGCCAGTAGTTTGACGGTTTTCAGGGGGCATCACAGTCACAAACTGGGGTTTCTCTTTCACCCACCACTTAAGGTGTGACTTTTGACGATGGCGGAATGACGGGGCCAGTGGGTTTCAGCGTGGCAGCATGGGGTTCCGTAGCCATTTTGGCGTGAGCTAGCTCAAGCTGAGCCATGGATGCCGAAAGGCTCGCAAAAGTGGAGGGCGTTGCGGCGGCATTGAGCTGCTCCCTGTTGAGCATCGCAGTGATCGCCAGCAACCAGCAGCTCCAGACCTTGGACTGGCCTTGCTTTTTCATCACGGGCACCGCGGCGTTGCTTGGGGCTCTTGGCAACATTACATATCAACGGTGGCACGGCCTTGCGAGGCCTCCGGATGTGAGGTGGGTGATGCTGCGTGGCTTGTGCGGCAGCGGGAATGGCTTCTTGGGCATTTGTGCGGTGCTGGCTGGGGCTTACATGGGTTCCATCGCCGCCTTCCGCAGCGTTAACTCCATCGTGGCCTCGCTGGGAACGGTGGCGATGGGGGAGGAGTTCGGATGGATGCACCTGGTGTCTGTGGCCTTATTCGTCATGGGGGCCATTCTGACTGCGGACCCCGAAGAAGTCGTGGCTACCATGGGGTCGACGTTGCTCGGCAATGGCTTGGCTCTGGGCAGCGGCATCAGTAGCGGTTTTTCTGCTCTGATTGGCAGGAAGGTCAAAGAGGTTCATCCTTCGTTTTTGACTACCGCCAACTTGTTGCAGACGTGGCTCTTTTGTTGGATGCTGCACTTCATCATCCGAGTGCCCAGCGGAAGCTTTCAATCCATGGAAGGAGCGCGCCCGCAAAGCGTCCTTCTGTTGCTTGGCCTTCCAGTGATCCTGCACTTCAACACCATGTCGGGTGCCGTGGCGTCTCAGAAATGCTCCGCTGCTGTTGTCACCACCGTGAAAACTGCCTCGAGCATGCTGGCGGGCTTTTGCCTTGACTACTTGCTGCAGGGGCATGCGAAGCTGGTAACCATCCTGGGTGCCCTTCTTATCTTCCTGGCCGTGCTTGCCATGCTGCAGACTCAGCTCGGCAACTCCGCCAATTCCGCCCCCAAGGACATCAAGGAGAAATTGAAGCTGCTGCCATCGAACGGCATTGCCAATATCTGAAGCTGCTTGCGCTGTACAGGTGTATCCTCCTGGTGTTTGAGACCAGTTTTGTTTTCCCCAGACGTTTCGCGGCTTCGGCTACATTAGCACCACGGTCGTGTCTGGGTGATAATCTTCCAGTGTCCTGTATCCTCCTGGTGTTTGAGACCAGTTTTGTTTTCTCCAGACGTTTCGCAGCTTCGGCTACATTAGCACCACGGTCGTGTCTGGGTGATAATCTTCCAGTGTCCTTCGAAGATGGACACTTTGGGGCTCGTACAAGTACTGTTGAAGCAAAGACTCAACTCAGCGACAATGGTAGCCAGACATCAAAGCAGCGACATTATGGAGAGCTGGTTGCATCAACACATGCCCGCAAAGCCCTGCTTGTGTCTCTCAAAGCACCCAGGAATGTGATCTGCTTCCGAGCAAGCTGACAAACGAGGTTTCGGACTGCATATCCTGGTTTCGTTGTTGTGCATTGCATGCAACTTGAACCAGTCACGGTGCGTTGAGAGGAGAGCCCAAAGTCCAAAGGATCATACAGAAGGAACCGAACTGCCACCTGTCAAAGAGCTGATTGCCCTTAATTCAAGCCATCGTTCCTCTACAAACACCCACATTCTGGGCGATTTATAAGTGATCCTGGGAAAGAACGGGGAAGCTAACCCTAGATCATTGCGCAGTTACCGACTTCATGACGTGCCTCGTTCGACTGCTGGCTCAACAGGCAAGTCCCAGCCCTTGTCTGAAGATCACAGGGCATCGGAGACGCAGGTGCAAGATATCCGGAGATATGTGCAGATGCCTCTACCAAAGCTCTCTACGAGACCTCTGCAAACACAACTTTGCACTCCCGATGCACAGGGTGCAAAGGGTGCAAAGGGTGTAGAAAGACTGAGCCCATTGACTCTGGAAAGCGATCAAAGTGAGACAATGGCGATCGTTTTCCCCCTTGACCTTGGGCTAACTTTGGACCAGAAAGATCTGCAAAGGCCACCTTCACAGCTGACAAGAACTCCATCGGCCAATGGGTGCCGATCGATCCGAGTCGCCGTCCAATGAGGCCGATGAACATGTTGACGCGGGGGTTCCATGGGTGTATCCGGAAGGTCCCTGTTCGGGGTAAAAAGAGACACCAATGGGTGATTATTGGGGAAGTCCCTGTTTCGGGGGTAAAAAGGGACACCAAGGCAACCACACAGGTGACACTCTTTCTCAAGCTGGACCTGTGGTCAACGGGATGCCAGGCGAGAGTTGAACTTTTGACAAGCTTTTAGCGACCTCAGAGTCTTGCTGGCAATGCCTGAGTGTCTTCCTGCTTTGCAAATGCTCGACAGTTGTCAAGTCTGAAAAGTTTGCTTTGGGCCTCAAGATCATTAAACTGAGGTGGCACAACTCTTGGTGGTTTCACAGACTCCGTACATGAGGCTCTCATCTTGTAAGAGGTCCGTGGAATTGATGGAAGGAGAGCAGAAGGAGTACGCGACGCCAAGGTTGGGTTCCCAAGCCAGTCTGCAGGACTTATCCTCCTTCTTGAATTGGAGTTCGCGCTGCACAGACGTCTGAGCATACTGCCTCAACTGAGATGGAACCCGCCATTTCCCAAAGTTTCCGGATTGGAGAGTTGCGCTGAATCCATTGTCAGACTTTACAAGCTGACTTTTTGTCCCATGTGTGTTAACGCCCAATAGTGCGAACACAGCAAAAGGGTCCAAGGATAAACCAAACCCTACTAGGCCTTATTAAGTGCCGTTAGGCCGTGCTGGGTTGGGGGTGTCCATTTTGGATGCCTTTGGACAACCACAGGATTTGGGATGGCGAGTTATGCTAATATACGCAGATAAATCTCAGATAAATGAGCAAATCGTTAAACATGGGCTGGGCGGAGGGCTTTTCGCATTCCACTCAGCCGGTGTCATTCAGTTGCACATTACGGCCTTCAGTGGCCAGCTGCTTGAAGCCTTAGGAAGTCCCAGTTGATCCAGGTCTGATTTTGCACTGCCATTGCTATTGTTTCCCCAGGCATCACACTGGGTGACGTCGACGGTCCTAGTTGTCCAGCTGCGTTCCGTTTCGATGGAGAGGTGTTGGTTGGAGGGAGGTGTACTTTCCAGTCTTGTAGAACCCCCAGTAATTCAGAAATAAGGTTGTTTTCCCCCGTGCGACCTGATATTGGAAGGTGCTCTTTGATATACCTCTGCATTTTGAACGAATTTCTAGACATTTCTCCAGGGGGAATATGACCTCACCGACGAAGAGGCCGGAAGGGAGTCGGTCACCGATATTGACCTGGGCAAGGCGAGTTTGTGTGTGTGTGGGGATTCCTGGATATATTGTGTTGATCAGGTTTTGTGTTTGGCCCGAAGTTTGGTTGGATCTCTCACCCATTCCTAGACGTACTACAACTATTGGGACCCGCGCTGAAAAAAAAAAGCCTGGGACCCGCGCTGATTTCCGGGGGCAAACGCCAAAGTGGACTGCTGTCCAATTGGGCGTTTCCTCAGCAGGGCTCCTTAAAAGATACATTTTGCCCATTTGAAACATTGCTTTTTCCACCAAAATAAAGGGAAACCACCATACACAAGGCAATATTCAGGTGTATAATGCAAGGATCCCTGCTCAGTTGGGGAACCCTGAAGAATCACAAGCCTCCCGTTTGAGCCTCACTATGCCTGAAGAGCACTGGGTGATTGACAGGTGAAACCTTTCTTAGTGGGGACCAGGGTTTTGCCTTTTGACTCCATTCTTCTTAGAGAAACAGGGAGCTAATCCTGTACGCTTCCTGAAAGAATGCTAGGGGCCTTGTGTAGCAGTTTCCTTAGGAAATTCGATTTGGACTTGCAATCCAACCTTCTTTTTTTTTGTGTGTGTGTGTGTGTGTGTGTTTGTGCTTGCCCGGTTTGTAAGACACGGGATGCCTCGAGGCTGGGCGGGGGTTTGGGCCGAAGGATCTGGCCTCAGGGACTTGCTTCAGAGGGGCTGGAGGCAGCTGGAGCATGGGGCACGCCACATGGGGTTTGGGAAGATCCCGAAGGGGCCTGAGGGGGTCTGACCGGCCCTGGGAGGCAAACCTTCCTTCTTTCTGCTTAGTGGACAGCAGAACAGGGGGAAGGTCAAAAGAGCCCCAAATGGGCTTCAGAAAGTACCCCATACACTTAGGGGCGGGGATGCCCGAGCTTACCAAACAACTCGGCGCCCAACCGCGAAGCATCTTCTCTCAGCCACACGACGCCGCGGTATCTGGCATCAGTGTCTCCAATAGGGGCGCGTGTCGGGGTGGAGGGCGCTGTTAAAGTGTCAAAAGTCTGGAAACCGGTTGCCCGTTCACTGGCAGAGTCGCGGCTGACCGTGGACGACGCACATGCGACTCTGAATTGAAGAGGCGTGTGTCAACATTGCAATGTGAGAGGGCTTAAACAGTTTGGAGCAGACAGCTTGTCGGTTTGTCCAGACTGAGTGGTTTGTTTGGATGAAGCAAATCAGAGTGACCAATGAGGTTGCGAACTCCGAGCTTCATGACTATACTGTATGCTGAAGTCAAAAGGCACAGCCCTGGAGTTAGGTGGAGGGCCCAAAATTCCCATACGCTGAAAACACCCCATGCTAACTCCTTGCCCTAGCCCGACTGAACTCACCTTAAGGCACACCCCCAGTGTAATATAGAGGGCCCACAACTTGCCATCTGAGTCGGCTTCAAAATTGCCGTCATTTCGGCACATGTGGTTTTGTGAAATGTTCTCGCAAAACGATACGGGACGCTGACTCATATAGCTCATTGCTCTACCCAACTCACCTTGTTCAACAGTTTGCCCTTTGGGTTTTCCTGTTTCTTTTTGGAAGAAAAAGTCCGGTCAACGTCTTAGCAAGTCGAGGCCAAGTCCCTGGACCCGGAGGTCTGGGGCCTTCTGGCGCGTGCTGAGGTGGGCACTGGGAGATCCAACGCTCGTGGTTTGTTTGGGTTCTTGTGCTTGGGGGCTTAGCCCAGGGCTGTTTTTCCATCTGGATCTCATGGTCTGGCACGATGCTTTGTATGCGTTCGCAAATATGCCCATCTTCCGAGTGCTGCAGTTTGGTGCAAGGTCGCTGGGTTTCAGGTAGGTTGCCCTTTTCAGATTGGTGTAACGGGAGCCCAAACGAAAAGCACCATTATTTGGGTCAAGCATTTTGAGACTTACGTAGAGCTGGTTCAACCTGGTCATGAACCGGTTCTCTTTAGAGTCGGTTGAGCTGTTGCGTTTGTCAAAAGGCTTTGCCAGGGAGCCGTTTACCATCTGTGATAGTCGGCCAATTCTCGCAAAAGAGGGGATCACTGAAGGTGGGAAGGCACTGGGCAGAAGCTTTCGGATGGGTGCTTGCTGAGCATAGCACCGGGGGGGTGCAATGGTGAAGGTTGTGATCCTTGCCAGTGTTCATCAACTTGTCTGACATGTGATACGTCGGGTCTGGGCAAAGCTGAAAGATCAAGCTGCAGTGTGCGATGGACACTTGTTTGCTTCTTCAGCTCAGCAAAGTGTTGGATGTTCTCCTTCATGCATGTCGGTTTCCCCAATTGTCTCCCAAGACTGGGTTAATCATGTGACACTTCAGACTGTGGTGAGATGGAAGTTTACCCTCAAGAGCAAATTTGAGGAGCCCACGATACGTTCATTTCAATGGGCCCAACACAAGAAGTCCAACTATCTCCTGCTGCTCCAATTCTGCACTGCGTGATTGTGACCGCGGCCATGAACGCATGTAAGGGCATGATCAGAAATAAGGAACGCACCGAATGGACGAAGAGATACTCCATGATCTCAATGAGCTTCAACACAAATCAGCACGGCGGAGCGCTGTCCGTATCTCTGTTTGATTTCGCTTTGTTGTTGTAGGATATTTTGGAGACTCAGGAGCTGCTGCACGACCTTTTGTTTTGGGAGATTGATATGGATGCGTGTTTTTTTGACAAGGGTATCGCCTTTCATATGGCTCTGTAGTCAGTCGCAGCCCCAACTGCGGGATCGTCTTCACTTATCCACTGGGTGTGGCTTGTTGTCACGCTGTCCGGCCCCCTATCTACCACTCAGTCAATCATGGAGGTGGTGAATTCACTTATATACACGGTTGCTAATGCAAGTGCCTGTGATCAACAAAGCGAATCAACGACTCAGCCGTTCCACATGTGAGGGTTCCGGAATTCAGGCGAGACATCAAGACCGCCCCCACCGCAGAGGTTCTCAACACATCTCTAAGAGCCCCTTCGACCAAGTGTTCCTTAGTCTTATTGTGGACTTCAAAGGGTCCGTTTCCCTGAACAGTTCTCGCTCAAAAGATGCATTCTGAACACTTTTGCAAATCAAAGGGGTCGCTCTTTTCCAATTCGAACCCAACACTAAACAACGCAGTCTGAAACAGTTCTGGCCAAAAACCGGGAGACCCTAGTAGTAGAAACCCCGCGAGTCTGTCTTAATGGGGGGACGGTTAATTTTCGGGAGACCGGATTACAATGTCCTCATTTGGAGGGGGGTAAAAATCCTACGATTATCGGCAATTTTGGTAGAGGGTTCTAATCTGGCTGACTGGAGGCTACTCATATCAAGGCTGTCAAACAGGCGGAGGTGGGTGTGTCGCCGTCTTATTGGTTTGCCTGTTCAATCACGAGCTCACGGGTTTTGGGGCAAAACGAGCTCGCCGCAAAGGTCCTCTTGGGGCATCCCTTTCAGGTGGAGGTGTACAAGCGGATCCCTCTCCCCCAAACCCTTTCAGACCCGACTGTGGATGGTTGTGAACTTGATTTCGCACCACCGAAATGAAGCCATGGTTAAAACCAGCTGGTTTTTTTTGTTGGCATTTATGTTGAGGATTCGAACATCATTGCCTTGGGTTTCTGAGTTCGGTGCTGCGATTTCTGGATTTCGCAGCCATCCGGAGTAGGGAATTTCCTCTCCCCGTCGCGTTCGCGGGGAACGGGCGCGCTCGAGGCGGCGCTGAAGCGCTGCAAGCGGCGCCGCGAGGAGGAGGCGTCGCTTTTCGCTTTCGGGGGGAAGTGGGTAGGTTTTGCCATGTGAGCCACGGGACTTTTTGTCAAGATTCCTATAAAATGGATGGCTTCTTGTTGTTGTTGTCCCTTGAAGATGCGCGCAACAAGGGCAAAACCGACAAATTGGCTCTGTCTTTCAGTGGCTCGTTCCACCTAACAAATAGAGGATTTGAGCCCCGGATTTTGCACACTGCGTCGCTGGCCCCCCCTTGAAGAGAACTCGGGCAGATGTTTGGGCTTGTCCAGTCAACCTGAAGCCCGAGCAATGTGAGTTCATCCAAGTGTGTCGAAATGACGGAGCCCTCATTAGGCTTCAGTTTTCATTTGGTTTCCCTTGAAGCCAACCTCCAAGCATTTGACAGACGTAGCTTACTTTCTCTCTTCGCCATGTTGGCTTTCCCTTGTCCCATTCAACCAGCAAAGGCAAGTTTCTTAAGGAGTCGAATATGTTTGGCCCTGTTCTTTGGCAGTTGGTGAGGCCCAACACCCGTCCACCCCGGACCGAACTTGCAGGCGGAGGCAGCGGAGAAGCGCGTGCGGCTGCGGGAAGAAGAATATGGCGCGGTGGACCTTAGCTTTCCTGGTGCCCCCTTTCCCATAGGTGCAGGAAACTAGTCTTACTTTCCCATAGCTTTCCTGGTACCATAGCTTTACCGTGGTACAGGAAACTTGTCTTCCAGGTGCCTTCCTTGTGTCGGGCAGATGAATATCACAGGTGATTTGCCGGCTTCTCAAGTAGCCGCGGTCCAAGTTGATTTGTGTCCCCCAACGAGACTGGGATTCTAGTGAGTAACCACCCCACCATCTCCGACTGGTATTTTGCGGCTCGTGTGCCCAATGCCATTCCCTTTACTACAGCAGGTGCTCACATGAGCGGCGCAGGTCACCAAAGCCCCCCATTTGTCACTTTGAAAGCTTCTACGACCTGGCTCAATCGAGGTTAGTTATAGCAAGGCTACTCATTTTTCCCAATCTAGAACTACAAGCGAGCGGTTTTTGGGTGTTCACATGACCCCTTGGTACGAGCACCTGTTCTTTGGAATCCTTGCGTACTCAGGGCCATATAATTGACTGGTTGCTATATCCGGAACCGATCGACTCGGATCGTAAGCAAGCCACAGTAAAGCGCTTGAGTAGTTGCATCGACAATCAACTGGGCATTGGCACTTATCTGAACATTTCTCACTTCTCATCTGCCAAAAGGCTAGCGGCTAGAGCAAGGTGTGCGAAGTTCATGCCTGCCAGTCTGGACACGACTGCTCGTTTGTGAGCTCACACAGCAGAAGGTTTGCCTGCTTGAGAATGATTTGAGCAGATTCTTTGCTCAAACATATCTTGTACCTTTGGACTCAGACGGTGTAGTGGTCTGACGTCCATGAACGTGCTAAGCTATACATGTTACATGGAAGTGGCTACTTCCAATCGGGGTCAAACAATTGCTCGTTGGAGGCAAGATGCTGCAGCGCTGGGATGAGGGGTGTGGGAGCCCGACGAGCGAAGCGGACGGAAGATGGCGACCCCGGGCACCATGAAGGTTCAAAATCATGGAGTGGCATCTCTTCACTTTGGTCCGGTGGTTTTTTGCGAGTCAGCATCGAGTCATCGAGTTTTGCTTCTTCAATACCTCTCTGCTGCAGGCGATGCAGGCAATCTAAGAGTCAACACGCACTTGCCATGAACGTAAGGTCCGGAAGGTTCAACGCGTGCCTAAATCGGTGCAACCACGGAAGCAACCATGGCATCACACTTGCCAACATTCGGGGAATCGATTGCTCAAGCCTTCATGGTTGTTGTTGGGAAACATTTTACATTTTTGTTTATCGTGGTTTAGTGGGAATCCCCACTGAACTGCTAAACATATTTTTTAGCCCCCCTTCCAACGTCAACCAATGCTTTCCCCTGACTTCGTACGCTTTGCCGTCCAAGGCTCCGCCGGGTCGCCCTGCTGGCTGCTCCCTTGCCCAGAGGTGGGACGCCTGGAGCCGACCGGGCTACCCGGTACTGGGTTCCTGAAAGGATACATTTTGTCCACGCTGAAAAGCAGATTTTCCGGCTGGTTTGGAGCATTCCCTCGTGAATCAGGCGACTTTTGAATGTATCTTTTGGGGGAATTCTATATGTCGGAAGGCTGGAAGTCATTCGAATCTCCTCTCTGCCTTCGAATTTATATAACAGAACGCAAACAACACACAAAACACCAGAAACTTGAGACCTCTGCAGGTCTGTCGCATTCAGTCCCAGTCTTTTTATTCTGCCGGTTCCCCAAAGCCGTTTCAGCTTGTCCGGAGCCACTTTTGAAGTCTACTTTGCAGACGTGTTGACATCCCGAAGCCTGCACAAGCAACCTGAACAGTTACTTCACTTCAAGGTGCTTCAAAGACAGAGTCAGTCCATGAGATTCGTTTGAGGTCCCTATCCGTTCCAAAGGTTAGAGCTGCGATGCCGACGCCACGCAGAGCCGTCCTCACGTGGCCAAAGACAAGACCTGCGACTTCGCAAAGGGTTGTGGTTTGCGACCTCACCGATGAAGGTTTCTTTGTCAGGATGCCCCTTTTCAGGTTGGCTATGATTTCTGAACACCCAGAATAATGCTCATTCACGGCTGCGACATCGGAAGAATTGATGGTGGCAACAAGGATGATATGCGGAGCAATGCTTTGCTTGATACTGTGGATGGACAAAATCCTGCACCACTCTGAAACCATGGGAAACGACTTCTCGTTGGTATTTACAGGGGAATCGAATCATTCCAGGGTTTGTTAGGTGGTGCGAAATCGATTTCGTCCATCCACAGTAGCACAGCCTCCAGAGGGCGCCAACACCGAGCATTTCACAGCCAGGATCCCAAAAGTGGGATGCCAGGACCTGAATTGCCACTCATATGTTTGTGCTCCCTCGCGAAATTCACATGGGGAACCCTTTTCAAGGGATTCAACCAAGAATATTGTCTGTCACAAATTCCAGAGTTTTGGGGGGATTCCATTTGGGCAAACTTGATACTCCGAGCACACGAGTTGATTCCTTCCAGTTGGGCACAACGGTCTCGCCCAGAAAGGTTCGACAAACTGCAGGAAGTTTCAACCAAAAGGAAACCCAAAGGATGTGTATATCTTTCTCTTTTTGCGCTAACCCGCCAAAAAAAGGAGGTCTTCCTTGTGGTCTCCCTTTAAAGCCAAAAAAAAGGGGCTTCCCTGGAACAAAAACACGACACACCCGAAAGGCCGAAAGGGGATGGGCAGTTGTTCGACTTTTCCAGACCTACCGTAGATAGCACCCAGTGAAATTTGATTTGGAGCTCTTTAAGGAGCGCTTTGAGCTTCTCGTCAGGTGGCATGCCGGCTGAGAGAGACAGCGGCGCCGAAAGAATGTCGGTTGTTCGCAAGAAAGGGGCGCTGGGAGACCAACCATCGCGTCATTGGTGCAGGTTGGGACTTTGTGCAGTTTCCAGGCAGAATTGCAGGGCGGTTTAAAAGGGACCTGGGTGTTGGGGGTTGGTGCCCTCTGATTTGCGGAATAATCGCCCTTTTGTGAGAAGATCCCAACCCGCAGAAAGGTGTCCTTTCAGTTGAGAATCCAAGTCAAAGCAGGTAAAACAGAGTTTCAGAACGGATGGACATGGACAATCAATGGATGATGGGGGAGTATGAACCACGGGTCAATGAGTTTGCTCACAATAGCTCACGCTTTTAGCTTCTCGTTTTTTTGGTTCCCCTTACTTTCCCTTTAAGCCAATAGAGTGCTCTAACACTGGCCCAGTGACATCCTGTGCAAGGTATGCCATCATGTCGCTGCAGGCATACATTCATGGCATGTGTGATTCCCATGTAGCCACACACACACACGCGCTCGGCTCACACTTTGACCATGAAACACTATTTGTTTCGTGTTCTGGGTTCAATCCTGAACTCCTGAACCCTTGAAGTCTCGTTTGAGGTTATTCCACTTTTTGAGGAGTAACCCAGCTCGAGGAATTCTCCATGAACCCGGTTTGTGGATTACGTAGTTTGCCATCTTGTCGGACGTGGCGTTTCCGCCTGCGTTGGCATGTGTGTCAGCCAGCTGAGAAGAGGATCAGCGGACCGAGCTCATGACATGATTCTTGGGTGCACGACGCAAGATGTTTCGTTCCTCAATGCAAGCACGGATTGCTTTTTGCTTCTTTTCCCAGCCTCTATAGACTCTAGTTGTCATCCAGATTGATCATTGTCGCATGATGCAGGCAATCGAAGCCGTGCACGTCGAACCGTTCAACAATGTCAACTCCACCGGTGCTTGCAGGTAGTTGCAGATGTTGCGCCCAGAATCCCTTGAGCCCCAGCTTCAGTTGCCAAAACACGGAGGCCGCAAGACGCAAAAGCGCCATTAGCCATGGACAACGTGGGCGTGCGGGCGAAGAGGAGGGAGAAGAAGCATTTCGATGCGCACCAGGACCTTCCGGTGGTAGTCTTGTCGGATATTCACTTGGGCGTTGCCCTTTCTTTCGGGACCCCTCCGTATGATTAATTCATTTGATTTCCTCAGAAAACCATCCAAAGAGGGGTTTGCTAGTTTAGGACAACCCCGCATGTTTCTCAAGTGTGTGGACGTTTTCTCAGAAGCGACACAGGGTGGTGGTAGATATTTCTGTTTCTTCAGTATGGTCGTGGATATACTTGGCAATGCGGATATGTTTTATGGAACAAGGAGGTTTGGGAGGCATTTTGCCGGGCCACCCTATGTCACGATTGGCTTTGCCTCCTGAATGGTTGACTTTTCGGAACCTGACTTTGGCTTGTAACCTTTGATCAACAACTCCTGGACGCTTCCTGTCAACATCCCTCAGAAGCATATGTTGCAGGCCATTATCCTCTTCGGGATTCTTGTTGTTGTGCTTCAGGACCTCCAAAGTCATGGCAACAATGTTGATTCCCAGAGTGCGAGTTGGACTCACTGTGCACTGTGGCGACTGGTGTTCTATGATTCATTGTTGGCGAATGATTTCAGCCTCGAGGACAGCCTAAATGAGCCTTTTTCAGGGCACTTAGAGCCTGTCTAGGATAAACCAAAGATAATTATAAAACAAGAGCATAATTGTACGAATTTGCTTTTCCGGTCAACTCCGCAAGTTGTTTTGAATATGCATGCAGTGACTCCAGTCAAGTGACTGCGTCCAGCTCCGGGCTCAGGACACCCGCTGCGTCTGGGAGGCTTTGGGCAGCGAGGGCCCCTCGCGCGCCACGTCGCGGAGCGCCTCGCCCTGCGCCTCGCCGCTACCGCCCGCGGGGCGTCCCCTGAACGTAGGCAGGGGGTTGGGGAGGGGGGGGGGGGCGGGTAGCTGGGTATACGGGTTTAGTCTGTTAAAGAAAGGAGCCCTCTGTATAGTGTTTGGTTTCCCTGAACATTTTTTCAACATGGGACAGATTATCTCCTCTATAGAATGGACTTTTGTGTTGGTTTCCCTGAAAAGCTTGTTGAAGATGGGTGCCTTCCAAACAAAGACATCCCCATATAAAACTTACTATAGCCACAATAAGACAGGGCAGGGTAACGGCCCCATCTGGGGTTTGGGCGCTGCTTACATCGACTCCAGATACTAGCCTGGGCTTTTGGCCAAGTTAGCAAGGGGTAGCCACCTACAGACTTGTCAGTCCCCCAAATGAGGTTCGCCCAGTAAGTGGGTTGCGTAACCTAGGCTATCAGCCACTTAGCTGGGCCGATTCCACCCAAGTGAACCAGAGTTACGACCTATGTGAGCCAGGTCCGCAACACTCGGAAAAGCAGAGGATAGGGACAGTCACAGTCATGAGTTGCGGACATCCGATTGACATGGCATTGGGTAGACCATTTTTGCTACCAGGTGTTGATTGTGGTAAGTGGCTCACATCCTAGCAATTCCCCCGAGCAGGGTCTAGCCTATGCAGGGGCTTCTTTTTTTGCCAAGGATATTGACCAACTAGTAAGTGCGGTGGTCATCCAAGTTGAAATGGCTGTCCAGCCAATTTTCTGCTATACCAAGGGAACCCCCTAAGTGACAAAGGGATTGTCATAGGATGGTTTGCTTTCGTATCACTGAAAGTGTTATTTCCCATGTGTGACGCCCTTCAAAGAATACATGATCAGGCACCAGGGTCTGTTGTGTTTTTTTTACAGGCACACACGTCCCTTCTGGGGTAGTACTGTGGTGAGATGGTGCCATACCCCCCATTGGCCATTTGAGTTGGTTCCACCTGATTGCAGTTGGACTACAACAAAACCGCCGATGTAAACCTACTTGATTTGAGTTGAATTCCAGGAAAGCCTATATGGGTATGGGTCAAAATAAAACCACCAGGGGACCGCATGTTTTAGTCTTTGGCTCTACCAGGGTGCCATGTTGGGTACGCATTTTTGAGCCACGGCCATATAAACCTCACTCCTCTTGGCCTCGCGAGGCTACTACGAGTTCCACAGCCTGCAGAGCTTGGGCCGGCAGAAGCGGCCCCGTTTCGGGGGGCAGCCCTCGCAGGCGCGGAGCGCGGAGCTGTGAGGTACCCAAGGGTGGTGGGTCCCTGAGGCCCCCAGTTTCGACCATGGCTCACTTTTCCCTCTGGGGTTGATAGAAATATCATCTGGTTCGTGGGTTTCCGAGCAATGGTCATCCCATGTAAAGGACCTTTTGATCAACCACCATGTGTGTCATGTGTGTCATGTGTGTCATGTGTGTCATGTGTGTCATGTGTGTCATGTGTGTCATGTGTGTCATGTGTGTCATGTGTGTCATGTGTGTCATGTGTGTCATGTGTGTCATGTGTGTGTGTGCGGTTTGTGGATGCGCCAGTGACTCCCTTACCAAAGGCTTGTTTTTTCTTGTGCTGAAAGGCGACCAGGAAGGAGGGGTCAAGCTGGAGCAACCCGCAAAGGAAAGTCACGTTCAGGCCGCCGCTCGCCTAGAAAGGGGAGCTTCCATGTGGTGGGAGGGTAAAGGGCTCTGTAATTCTTATCCAAAATATAAATTCTGACAGAACTGTTATGAATTATTTCCCAAAAACTTCAATTCGAATCCATCATTGTCTTGGATGGATTTGAGCCTCGGCTAGGCCTCTTGTCTATTTGCCAGGTGTGGCAGTGCATGGGCCGGAAGGCCCGGCTCGCGCATGCATGTAAGCAGGGAGCAAAATTGCAACGCGGTCACCCATGAAGGTACCTTGCTTTCCGGAGTTCTTGTGAAAATCGCCGTTTTGCGTATGGACATTTGCAACCCATTGGGGTAGAAGGTCAGAGGGCCCAGTCCGCATCGTTGGGTGCGGATATCAGTTGATTCTTGATATTGGGCAGCCGCCTTTAGTGCCAGCGTCAAGCGCCGCCCTACTCCGCGTCCGGCGCCCAAAATATTGCCAACCCCGAAAAGTGTCTTTTTTGTACCATGTGCACTGGGCAACTATTAACCGCCTCTGGCGGGTGCCTTGATCAGCAAGTCCATCAGTGACACAGTGAGATTCAGCGCAGCGGGGTCGCTCAAGCAGCCGAAATACAAAACGGCCTCCATGTGTGTTCGCTCTGCAACAGCAAGGCTATTGTTCTGGAAAGCTTATGCCTGGAAAGCTCCTTCATTTGCATCGTGAAGAACTAGCAATGTCAATGTTTGAAGATTTGTGGCTTTTGGGCATCGGTTGCCAGGTTACTCTGAAAAGCAATGACCAAACCACAAGGGTAGACAATTGACCTTGCCTCCTCTGGTTTCCCTTTGTCACCTCCCAAGTTTCTACCCTTGCCCCATCGACTTGCGTGCAACTCAAATCCCATCATCGACTAGCAACGGCTTGGCGTACAGACCTCGAACTGCCAGGCGAGAAGCCTCTCGCCGCAGGACGGGACGCGGGAAGTCGTTGGCAGTGTCCACACATGGAACCTGAGCGGGGCTTCCTGGACAAGATGTTGCGATGTTGTTTTTTGGCAGGGACCACCTGGTGGGTTCAATGTTTATTTCGGGGAGCACACACATTTTGTGACTTGCCCATCTTGCGGCCCTGGGGTACTTTGAGGTCCTGGGGCTGTTCAGAATTCTCCTTCTTTGCGCTTTCTGAGGGCTCCCAGCAAAATCTTGTTTGAAGTCATGGCAAAACCAAAGTGGCTGGCACAGCAAAAAGATATGTGCAGATTTTCGCCTAGCTTTGCGTGGCTGTGCAAACATTCGCAAGGATAAGCTGGGTGCGCAAAATGTGCAAAGGCTTTTTGGGCTCGCACATGTTCACCTGACCCAGTCCAGCATAGTTGCAGTGTGCCCACAGTCTTCTGGCCAAATCTGTTTTGGCCTCATGAATTTCAAGGTCCCTTGCAGTCGGGGTGCTGGTAGGATGTCTGACGACTTTTTGGCAAGTTGATGGTGTCATATGTATGTTTCGTAAAGTTAGACACTTCAAGAAAATAAACAACACACAAGAATAAACACATTCGTTTGGGATTGTCTATGGATTCTCCTCGACTCTGTTATCCTTTGCGACTCGGTGGAGTCTCCAGGACGATCGAGCAGGCGAAGTGGGGGAGTCCTTTGGGGGGGTTGGGCAAAGGGCGGCTTTTTTTCAGCAGGGTTCTAAATCACACATTGGGTGAATGTGTCGTGCCCTTCTTGAGTTAGTTTAAAGTGAACTCACAAGGACATGCCCCCATTTTGGGGCCCCCATCATGGTCATGGCGTCAAAAAAACAACTGCTCAAGGAATCATTTGTACAATGACAAAGCCATAGAGGTGTTTTTCAAAGCCATGGTTAGGGATTCAATTGGGTCTGTGTATGAGGGCTTTCCCTTTGAACGGCAAGCAAAAGACGAGATATCACCCACTTTCGGGCTTCCCCTATTTGCAGGGAGATTTGCATTTTCCGAACCCGTGTGGGCCAGAGAGTTGCGGGAACACATGTTTTCTTTCCGAAACAAAGGGGGGCCCGGGGTGACTAGATTTTCCCTCCAAAAGTTGCAAAGAAGTGGTAGGTTCCGAGGAAAGCCTGCCACTTGTCGAAGCTTCCACTTCTTTGTTTTTCGGCCAGTTCTGCTGGACTGCATTGCGAGTTGCATCAAAAATCGGGTACTGGTTGGGATTGGTGGCTTGGGTTTGAACCCCTTTTTCTTGCAGCGGTAAGGGAACCCACCCCCGAACACGTCCAATCCAAACCGCCAAGAGGGAGGCTGCTGGGTTTCCAACGGGGAAAGTTCAGACTCGGCTTTTCTCTAGACCTGGACACCGTGGCGGAGTACGGCTTCACCAGACGGCGCTCGCCCACCAGCCGGGGCCCTGCCATCCGCTTGGTTTGCCTTAGCAAGGCGACAGAAATCAAGGTCGTGTTTTTGGATGGTGTTCGTGCCTGGGATTTGGCTGTGGGTCAAAACCAATGGGATCCCATTTTGTGGTTTCGGTGCACCAACCATTTTAGAACCTATTGCAGTGGGGATTGGGATGTTTACTGGGGGTACGATTTGGATTTTGACCCATGGCCATTTGTTTCGTGGCTTGGCTGGAAGCCTTTTCTGGGCTCTATGAGTGATTTTTCTGGAGAGCGCCGCCCTTTTTGACGGAAGCAGAGTCGAGACAGGCCGCCGGAAAGGGAGTTGCTGCTCTCGCTCATCAAAGTACTTGACTGTACGTGCTCTTCAGAGCAGTAATGAGATGGCATTGGCTTCAGCTCGGTTCTCAGTATTTGCCAGTGCTGTCATGTTTTGCAAAACGGACACCCTGCCACAAGTTGGATGCACCATGAGCCTGTGAAGCTGTGCAACCAGGAAACATCCATGCTCCAAGCGGCGTCAAACGAGAGCTATGCTTGGTTTGACTACTTTGGCGCTTGCAAACCTGTCCACGAGCGGCATGAACAGGCTCATCGGGTTTGTCTCAAGCTTCTTTGATTCGGCAAGCGCCTGGTTTTGACCCCCCACCACGACTTTTCCGATTTGGAGACGGCCAAGGGTCGGTTCATTTCAGAACCTTCGCAGCTGGACTTGGGTGGGCACACCCCTCCGTGCCGCACACCCGGGCACGGCAACCAACCCGCCCCCCTGCCACGGAGCCGGGTTAGCTCAGCTTCCAGGTTGTTCCGCGTGGGAGAAGCCCGGGGACACAAAACCAAAAGATCCCCATTGGAAGGCGGCTTGCCTCCCCCCCAAATCATGGGGATGACCGCCTGAATGGGAACGCACAATTAAACCCACGGTTGATTGGCGGCGGGGGGGGGGAGGTCCTGCTTTGGGGCAAATGGACTTTTGGAGGACACACCCCGGCAAGAATCCACCAGTTTGTTAGCTGGGGTCACCATTGCAGGCTGCTCGTTTCAGCCACTTTTGGTTCATGCCAACCCCGTCGGGCCAAACAGCCCTGACTCCATTCGGAAATTGAGCAACTCGGCTCTCAGGCCTCTCAGGGCGGGAGCAGCTCCGACTGGAGTGGCCGGAGCCGCCTTCAGGCGAATGTGCTTCGGCCGACTTAGTGGACAGAGTCCTTGTCCCGCTATCAGCAGCAGACTCGGCAAGCTAGGTAACCCAGTGGCAAGCGGATTGCTAGAGTACTGACCGCTGGGCCTCACACCCAAGTAGTTCGTTGGGGTGAAAGCCAATGCTGTTTCTCGGTGGCTTCTGGGATGGGTATCCCGATTGGCTTCATATTTTGTCCTTTGTAAGTCAAGGCCCTTGATCTGGGTTAAAAGCGGTGTGTATGTGTGCCATGGTCAATGCACTCTTTTACCGGCTTACCCTGAGCCAGGCAAAGAGTTTCGATCATGGCGCAAGAAAGTGTATGTGTGTGCGCGCGTGCCTGCGTACGTGCGTGCGTGCCTGCGTGCGGGTTCGTGTTGTTGGTTGTGTTTATTTGTGTGTTTGCTTGCTTGTTTGTTTGGTTTGCATTGCTTTGCTTTGCTTTGATTTGGTTTGGTTGCTTGCTTGCTTGCTCTTTGTTTTTTTGTTCCCGCCTGAAAGCCAGTAGATCCAGGAAAGCCAGATACAGACAACAGATGCCAGAGCCAGTCAGATGCGGCACCAGAGCCCGTCAGATGGGCAGTCATTTATCTTGCCAGCCAGATGCAGATGACGAAAGATGCGGAGAGCCGGTCGGACGTGCCAGAGCCAGTCAGATACAGTCCAAGTCTGAGTGTCAGGTTCTGCACCGGACTGGCTGGGTCTGAGTCTGTGTCACGCCACGCCAGCCAGTCGCCCGGACTCGCCGCTGTCTGCCAGACACGCGGAGATCTTTGTCTTTGTGGGGTCATGAGACAGGGATTCGCGAATCTGGGCCCGACTCGGCAGGTCGCAGCCCACGCACCCCGCGCAGCCCGTTGGCGAGCGGCCGTGGCCAGGACCGTGGTTTGGCCCACGGAAGGGTTTGGAAGACTACAGTCTTGGAAAGGCCTCAGCCCCCCCACTCCATCTAAACCCTAAACCCTAAAGCCCTAAACCATGTAAAGATGTTCAGCTCCTTGTGTTTGTCTTCTTTTCTTATTTGCAGGGGCTGCAAAGAACCCGAGTCGATTGGCTGACATGCCAGGGGTTGGGAACAAGACATCGGTGCAAATTTATGCCTTGTCATCTTTGCTTGTTTTCAAGGAAGACAGCTTGAACATATTTCTCATTACATTATATATAATATATGTATAAATATCTAATATATATAACTTCAATCCTCTTGGGTTTTGCGTTTGGTGTGGGTTTCTTTCTAGAATAGGGGACCTCTTTCCGGCTGGTTGTTCAAAGAACACAAGAGTGAACCAACCATATAGATATCGCACATATTGCAAGCAGGGGAATAAGGGAAGCTTGACATGAGTTCTGTGGTTGCGTGTGGCCTAGTGGTTTACTTGCAATGTTTCGGCATCCATAGCAAGGAGGTTCCCCATTTTGGGAACTCCCTTGCGAGCAAAACATACTCGCAGTCCCGCCCCTTCACACCACGGGACGTTTGAGCGTCCAATTGTCCCCTTGACCAATTGGGGAATGTACCACAATAAAGGTACCATCAGAGAAACACATATCCATTTAGCAACGTGTTGATCGACTTTCGCAGGGTTCACACATATCGTCATATGGGTGTGTTTTTCCAGGGGTTTGCCTTGGTTTACGGGGAAACCAACCAGCCACGTTTTCCTGCTTGCTCCTTGATTCCACCTCCAAGCTCTTTGCCTTTGGTATGGTTGCTTCCTTGCCCCTTTGGCAAGTAGGGGAACACGTGAGTTCCTGTACTGTTCTGCAATTGTTGGGGTTTCGTGGTTGGTGAAGTTCTTGCAAGCCACCTCACCAAAGACACCCCCCAACCGGTTAATAAGTGCCTCATTTGGTCTTATTTGACCATACTTTGCCTCAATGAGGCCCAGCAAGCCCCAGCTCGGGGGGATCTTTGTTGGGTTGGACGGGGTCCCTGGTTGATTACATTCTTTCCAGGGATCTGGTCTCCAAAAAGGCACACAAACTCTGCACTATTCTAGGAGGTGATTCGAGTCTCCATTGGTTTCAACCATTGTTCTTTCCTGTCCTCTGCTACTCCTGGCAACAGATTTACCCTCCCACCGACGATTTCATGGAAGTGCACAGCCTGTAGAAAGACGACAAACCTCTCTTGGAAAGGGACCCAGTTTGTGCACAAACCCATCTTGGAAGGGTAATCCCCAGCAACATGTTCTTGCTGGTGCTCAGCAGGGAATGAGAATTTGAATGACCCCTATAAACCATCCCTTGTGCTTTCCTTCAAGGGGAGCCCTGGGTTCATTCCAATTCTCATTCCCTACCGATTTCGCACCGATCGCAAGTTCTTTTTGGTATCAAAGCCACAGATCAACAGACCGCTCTGTCGGACCATCGGAAAAGGACTCCGAGCAGGCGCGCGCCTGCCTTCAAGGCAAGCGACTCTCGGGTTCGATGCAGACAGACCCCCCCCAAACAGGCAATCCGCGGAGAGCCGTACTTAGAGGGCTTTGGCCTGGTTCGGATCGCCTTGGTTTCTGCTTGAAGTCCAACCAAGACTTGAAGATTCAAAGAACCAGATTGCTGAGAATGAAATGACCACTCGGGTGTCAGCCTGGTTGTTGGAGCCGGATTGTTCGACAAGCAAAGCAATGGGCCCCATCTGAAGCAACTGTAGAGTGAACATCTGCTGGGGATTCTTTCGGGATCTGCGGAGCCCAAAGGGCGGATCAGAGGATGGAGCTAGTGCCCTGAGCTTGGACAGTGCCTTTCTAAGGGCCTGGCTCGTTGCCAGCGATACCTGTTAGCCCGGGAATTCAGAGGCTTGGCAACGTGGCAGACGTCTCGGGGATTTCACTGAATGGCGAGCAAAACAAAGAAATGGGTGGCTAAGTTGCGGTAACTTCGCTGACTTGGAGCCTGGTTGACAGTGATGCATGTCAAGAATCCGAAAAGAGCATTGCGAGATTGCCTCTCCTGATAAACATGGAAGTGCACACACCTCTTTTGGACGAGACGACAGTTTGCATTTGGGAAGGCATTTTGTGCACCAAGCCATATTTGGTAGGGCATGCAGAAGCTGGATTTTGAGATTTTTCTGGTGTGTCTCTAAAGGAGGAAATCTGCCAACATGGGTGGTCTGCCTTTTTCTTTCCCTTTTAACGATCCCGACAAAGGGTATCGTCAAGGAACGGCACACCCATTTTTCTCGAAAGGTTTGGATACTACGCAGCTGCCCGGCGTACCCCGCAGTGCGAGGAGCACTCGATTTCGGCCACATGCAGCCCTGGGTTTGCCGGTTGACTTCTTTTGGACAAGTGAAGGCAGCCCTGAAGGCTTTTTTTCTTCCTGTAGTCTTATGGGAGATGAACCTCAGCGGCTTACTGGTCTAACCTGGCAAACACCGCCTCGAAGTCTTCCCGCAGTCTCCCCCCATTTTTCAGTTGTCTTCCGGTCTTCTCTGAGTCTTGGAGTCTTCCTGTAGTATTTCCTTTCCGTAGCTACCTAGTCTGCTCGTAGCTTTCTCGTCTTTCCAAAATTCTTCCCGCAGGCCTCCGGTGTCTGCAAGTCTTCTCTTGGTCTTCCTGTAGTCTTCCCATAGTTTTTCGGTAGACTGAAGCTTCCTGTGTGTAGTCGTCCGGCGTTCTTCCTGTAGTCTTCCTATTACCTTTGAGCAGTCTTTTGAAAAGCTGGCGAAGCTTAGCCGAACAGTTCGGAGGGGGTGAACAAATTAGCCGAACTGTCAGTCAAGGTTAGCTGCAAAGTTGGTTGAGGCTTGTTGTCTCAAACATGCTGGTGCACCCTCGACCCTCTCCCTTACACCCCCCCCAACCATGAATGCTTGGCATGGGTTGAATGGGGCCCACAGACAACCACTCATGGCTCGACCGGTGAAGCTCCCGGTTCAGTGGCCAGGTTTTGCAAGGTTGAAAAGCCAGCAGGGTTTGCTATGCAACCAAGGCTTCAGCCTAGCCATTTTGGTCATTCATAGGCCTTGTTTTGACCGAGTCGACTCGTGAATCTGAAACGAAGCTATTCAGAGCCGTTGATCGGGCCCGACACCCAGAACTCGGCGCTTGGACCGTGTGGAGATTCCAGCGCTTGCGCAGGAGTGTGAGCACACGCACCAGCGAGAGTCCAGCGCGACCACGTGACACTTCCAACATGCTCTGTGACAGCCTAAGATTGGACATGAGGTTCGGTCAACATGTTCAGTCCAGTGTCCATTTGAGGGGGACATGGGGTTTCCCGCAAACACCAGAGGGGACTTTCAACATCTCAATGTCCAAGAGTGTAAAGCAGATTTCACTGTTGCCACATACGGACACGCGCTAGTCTTGGGAAGCATATGGACTATGTCAAACATGTCACAATTCGATTCGGTCTATCTTCGATTCAAGAGCCCCCTTTGAAATCACAGTTTTGGGTAATTTTGACGGAGATCCAATGTAAAGTGCTCAAGTAGTCATGGGAATCCACCACTTTGGTTCTTTCACGGCCTCAATCAACTTCATCAACCGCAACCAGCTGGGTGCCACCACCTTCTCTTTGTGTATCATCCTTCAGAGGCCACAAGCCACACGTTCGTATCATTTTCTCGGTGTTTTTCAAAGGACCCCCGCCCTTTGAAGCGCTGAAGTAGCCATGGGAATCAGGCACTTTGGTATCATATCATATTGCTGGGTGATATGTAAGGGAATCCCCTCTATAGTGATCAAGTAGTCATGATCACAGGTGTTGGGGCGATTTCCAAGGGAGGTCCCTTCAAAGTGCTAAAGTACCCTTTCACAATTCAAGTAGTCATGGGATTGCTGGGGTGTGATTTTTGACTGAGTCGCCTTTTTTAGAAATTGCTGAGTTTGTGGTTTTCAACAGGGCCCCCTTTTAAGAGCTTGTTTGGCATCACATATTGAATAGCTGGGTGATACTCAAGGGAACCCCCCTTTAAGGCGACGGAGTACTCGTGGCAACCAGTCTTCGCTAAGGCTGGGCCGAGATGTCCAAGGAGGCGTGCCCGGTTTGCCTTTAGCAAGCAAGCAACGATATCCGGATGAGGAAGCCCTGCCGGTGTGATACTCGCGCAGCGCCTGGTCGTAGACGCGTCCAGGTGGACAACGCGGCGGCCGCCGCACAGCTGCTGGAGGAGGAGGCGTCGAGCTGAGCTGTAAGAGTGAGAAGGAGCAGGGGCCCGAAATGGGTGTGCCCTGATAAATGGAAAGGACTCAACCTGTGGTCCCCTGACGGTTTAATTTTGACTCATACCCAAATGAAGAGGGCATCAATGACTAGCATGGGTTTGTGGGGCACTCCAAGGCCACATTGGTTTTGTGATCGAGCAAAATGTCGGCGGTTATTTAGACCCATATTTTGGCGCGAGGGGGGGGGTGTCTGCGGAATAGCAAGCGCTCCGATTCGGTTCATCGAGCTTGACCCGAAATGAAGGTTGGCGGGCCTCCACTAGTCGCGTTTTCTTGGGAGGGCTTCGGCTCAGCTGTCACGTAGTGGCCCTGTTGGGGGAGTCCGCGAATGAGCGACGGCATTCACGTGGTTTTACTTCTGGACAGCGGCACCTTGATGTCAATGAAGTACGCAATCAAAGTCGCGGAATCGTCCTCCATGACACGTGGCTTCGGCAGTAGCAACTGCTTTGATGCAATTGAGCCACGCTCAGATGCACGCCCCGTCTGACTCAAACGACTGTCCAAGCGGCTTGCTGGCAATGCGAATTGATTTCCAGAGCGCTTCTACCAGACTACGGTCTCCCCCCATTCGATAGGCTGCGGTTGTACTGTGGATCTGGTGGCCAACGCAACACGCTTCCTGAAAAGGATATCCCACAGACTTACTGCGCATCTCTTGGAAGGCGAGCTTCTAACATGCTGCAGCCAGCTAACTGCAGAGTCACGATGCAATCGCGAGTTTTCATGTCATTGTGGCACGGACAGACCAAGGGTGAAACATATGTGAGTTTTGCAACTCACTTGAGTCAAGCCACTTGGGTGAGTGCTATTATGCTGTCCCTCGGCAAAATGTGCCTACGGATCGAAACTCGAGATTTCTGCAATGTCATAATCGATCAAACTCACTCCAAAAAGCACAACACTGTTGCGAACGTCTCATAATCGACATGAACCTGTGCGTGTCAACTGCAGCGTGTGCCGGGCCACTACAAGAAGCGTGGACGGTCCTTTTCTTGGGCACTCTTATTTACAGTCTTGGGGCAATTCAGAACCACATAGATAAGTCAGGATCGTCGCAGCAACCTGTTGTGAATGATTTTGCCCCCAATTATGGGAGACTGCCGAAGCCAATAAAGCCTTTTCTTGGAGTTGAAGAGATGGCGCGGCATATTACCATGGTCCCAGACCCCCCCAATCTTGTGGCGACCCCTGGTCGGTGGATTGGTTCTTCGTTTTCAGCTTTTGTTCAAAGCTGTTCAAAGCACAAAGTCGTTGCAGACACGCCAGGGGTTCCGAAGACTCCCCCCGATAATTCATAAGAACCCCCAAAAAGAGCTTTTTCTTCGGCTGTTTCGTTGGACTCCGAACCAACCCCCTGAATGGTGGCAGGGGTTGAAACAACATGTTGATCTTCTGGCACCTCTTGCAGGCAGCGTGAAATTTGCTTGCCTTTTTGACTGTGTATTTGGTGTTCTTGGTCCGGTCAAAAGTCATTCAATCGAGCATGCAAGCCAGTGTCTAGATGGCCATACTTTAGCTGCACCGCAACAACACGGCTGTTTGCATGCATTGCTCCAAGGCCTTTTGCTGTCAAGGCAACCTAATTTTTGCCACGGCCGCCTGCCATGACCATGGGGATTAATGGGATGAGGAAGCGCTCTGTGGAGCCTGTGGCAGGGCAGGCGCATGCGGACATGCTCAGGTCTTTCCTGTCATATGTCGAGCGCCACCCACTTGATTTCATTTGCATGGTTCGACAGCTTCGCAAACGCAAGGCAAAGGAGCACGAATATGCCGACATGGAGAGAATCCCTGAGGAGTCTCAGGAAAAGCACAGTCTCGAAGTCCATGAGATCAAGGAGCACGGTTTCCAAGTCCAATGGCCTGAGGAGGATGGCCCTGAAGTGCAGCAATCAAAGGCATGCCCCTTGCTGAAACGCACCATGTCCAATCCACTTGTTGTGAGGCTGTGATTTCTCTCGCAACTTGCTTGGCCTTCCCACAGACGATGCCGGCGCAATGAGGTTGAAGTGGGCGGGAACATGTGAGTCACAATCAAAACCTGGTATTAAAATGGTTGACCCAGAACCATGTAAGGAAATACAAAGGCGGCCGCAACTATTTATGGCTGGGATTGTCCCTTACTCACCTTCATCTACTTGGGTTCTCATTGTGGCTCATGTCGAGGTTGCCAATAATTCCTTGTTTTCTAATTGCACAGGACTGCCGGACAAGTTTCTGAGCAATTCCAGGGACTGCCGGACAAGTTTCTGAGCAACTCCAGTGGTGCCCGATAAGCTCAGGCCCGGGTAATGACATTGGTTTCCATATGAGAGGACATGCATCGCATTTCCTGATTCCTTGCTTCCTTGTCTTCCGAAGGGACACGGAAGAAGCACGCGTTCTAGGCATGCGTTCCAAAGACCGTGCCCGCAGATCAGTTTCCATCGCATGCACGTGAGCAGCTGTTGCAGCTGTTGCTTGGTGGCCCGGAAGCGCTTCTTTTTCGCTTTGATCTGCTGGCCTTTCAGGCCGTGTTTTAACGTTTGACTTCTTGATTTCACTGTGCCATCCCCATTATCTTCAGGGATCCTTCTCAAAACATAGGCCAAGCCTCTGGGAGAATGAAAGGTTTCTACAAAGAACGATGGGTGAAGAGAATGGGGAGATGTGTGAGCTCATGGCTCACCCAGTTTTATCAAGTAGGGCTACCGTCATGTGGCGTTTCGTCCTTGTTAGTTGATATCGCCTTGGTGAGCTCTCGCTCACCTGGCATGCAGGGCTTTCGTCCTAGAGCTGGCGATCATCGGTCACACGCGCTGATGGTTGGGGGTCGGATTTCCCTTCTGTCCCACTACGGATTGTAGGACGAGGGACCCCCAACCAGGTCCGATGTGGCCGTCAGCCTTAGCTTTCACCGTGCTTGACGATGATTGATTGCCTCACGGTGAAAAAGCATGCGAGCGTGGGGCCGGGTTGGAGTTTGTGCCTGTAAGGCTTTGCACCCGCCCACGCAAGGCGTTAACACAAGCCAACAAGCCCACTAAGTGGGGTTCACCCTGTAACCCGTTGCGAGGTGAGAATAATTCATCTTGGTTTAGTCATCCTCTTCACTGCCAAGAAGTTGCGCCATCTGGGTATGGGTCAAAATTAAACCACGAAGCCGCAGGTGAAATCGTCCTTGTTTCCATTCACTAGGGCAAGCCATTTGGGGTGCCCATTTTAGACCCACACCCCATCTGCTTTCACCCAGGTCCGCGGCGGCATGGCGCGCCGCTCGGGCCGCCGCCCTTGGCCCAGCTTCCCGAGGGGGACTTGGGGCCTGGGAAGCTTTTCCGACATCCTTCCGTTACTTGATTGCTGTTGGCTTGGATCTTTAGACTTTAACTTTTTGGGAAACAAAGGTGTTTTCCACTAAACCCCCCCCCAAGAAGGAAACTTTTTGCAGGGGGGTCAACAGCAATCCATATTTCCAGCTTGTTTGGGCCTCAAGTCGCATGTTTTTGGTTGGAACCCACCAGCCAAATGCAACTTGTCTAGGAGATATCTGGTGAGGCCGGGCAAAATGGTTGGACACGCGAATTACAAGGGGTTCCGGAAGGATTGCAGTACTCGGGTGGGGGAACGTGGGAAACTAACCGCTTTGCTAACTTCCAGACGATCCATCCAAGAGTGACTATACCCGGTTGAATAACCCGCTCTGCATGGTTGTTGGATATGGTGCGTA
>CAUJNA010000236.1:850201-872701 GCA_963377175.1 Effrenium voratum | reverse complement strand
GGGGGTGACTTTGATCATGGTTAAATCGTGAGGCCAGACTATCCCAGTGCTTTCCACCATTTGCTTCCCTTCTTTCCAACAATCATGTATAGGGGCATCCTCTTTCAGCCCGCCTTGTCCACGTTGACGATTATTGGAACAAGCGTAGGTAGACTTGCTACGTTCCCTTGATCTTTTCATCTTCAAAGGCCAACATGTGTTTTTCCAATTGTTTGAGCGGCACCTCAAGCATAAGGAAGCCCGTAGTAACAAGCTCTCCAACGTTGGGCACACCTTTTCCGCAGCTTTGGTTGCGGGCTGGTCCATTTCCTCGAGTCGAACATGCTCCAAACTCCGTGCCTTTTCTGACTCAAGGGATTGTCAAAAAGCCTCAGCCGGAATCTTTGTATGGAAGGCCACCCGTCTTTCGCAATCCACAAGGATCTTTTCAGGCAATGCTTGCGCGGAGTTACCAGCAACATGGAGCCCTTGAAACTGTTGAGAAGCCAACTTTTGCAACTTGGTATCAAGGATTGCTTAGGTTTGGAGTGAAGTGACACGGATCGGAACCTAGAAGTTTGAGGAGCCGTGGGGCCGTCCTATGTTGACCCAAGCTGTGAATTTCAAGAAATGAGCCACCTCAAGAGTGGGCGGGTTCATGAATCCCCACCAAATGATGTATCCACCAAGGGTCACCCAAAAAAAGCATCACACCCAACAGATCCGGGTCACTGGTTAAACTTCACACCAAAAAACAACCTGACTTGGAGTGGGTGTTTGGAGCCCACGGCCGCTTCGCGAATTGGGCGGATCCGCTTGGCCCTTCGAAGCCTTCGGAAGGCTTCGGCCTCGGTCTCTACGGAAAGCGCGAGGGGGTGAAACCAGCGCCACCGAGGACCGACAGATCGAACCGCCGGACGGGGGCGGGGGGAGGCGGTGGGGCCGTTCAGGGGGTATGGCTGGCCCAAAGAATCCGAAGGGGGTGGTTCATTTTGAGGGCACAATAGTGGCCAAACTAATAAAAGGTGGGTTGTGGCGTACGTTCAGGCCAAAGAAAGTCGTGATCATGAGATAATGTGTGTAGCGTTTTGTCCGCCTACGTTCGCCTTCCAGTGGAAGATCAATTCCCTCCTGAAGGGACCATTTCCCTTCCGTGCCATGTTTGTGGGAAGGAGCGTACCTTGAAATGAATATCGGCCCTCAGAGCTTGAACGGCCTTTTCAAGATATTCAACTTTCCCGGAGAAAGGACTAGGTTCGTATTTTAGTCATGGCAACCACGGCACACTCTTTGGGCGTTGCACTTGATGGTTGCACTTGAGGAAAACATGCTTTTTGTTCTGCCTTTTTGCCTTTCTGACTTGTTGACTCGTTACTTGACTCGCTTTCGGGATGCATTGGCGTATGTTTCTTGTGGAGGGCAAGGGATTCCGGATATTTTATCCTTGCCCGGCACTCTGTCCACAGCCAAGTACCATGGCCCGTGCAAGATCCAACGTTTGCACGCTGGCACAGAAAGCACAAAGGCTGCCCAGGAGCGGCATGGTCTCCAAAAAAGGCCGCTCGTCTTTTTGTTTTCTCTTTAAAGCATGCCGAAGGGATCCCGATTTTGATTCATCTCCAAAGCGGTGGACTCGCTCAGGAGGGCAACGTGCAGATCTGACTCTTGGCGGTTCGCAAATGGGGTCGAAATGCGGGGCTTCTCCCCCGCCTTTGGCGGGGGGTTTCCCTTTGTCCTAGGAGTTAACGTCAACACTTTGGTCCAATCCAACAAGCAAAACATATTTTGACCGGCCGACCCAAACAAAGGGCAAAGCTGGCAGGTCTGAGCGAGATGCATTTGCCATTTGGGTGTGTGTGTGTGTGCTTTTCTGATGGTGCCCTTTTTGGAGTGGGTTGACGCAAGTTCAAATCTAGAGGTTCATTCCCCACTAATATTCTGTTCAACCATCATTATTTTCAAAAACCAGCCGTTCCAGTGCTGTTTGAAGGCTTTTTTGGAAAGAAGGATTAGAACGAACATTGAAGGCCGTGGTTGTGGAACATAGGATTTTAGGAATCTCCTGTGAAATTGTTTTTGCGCAACTCCGTGTTGGCAAGCAACAGATTAGGATTGGGCACTTGGGTTATTTGGGCGTGTTTGTTTGTCCTTCACGGGTAAAGCGCGTGGGACCACAATCCTTTGGCCTTCTCTTTGCCCAACCCGTTTTCAGCCCCTGGCCCGCCATTTCCCCCCACACCTGCACAATATCTGACCAGTTCCTGCAGGTTTTCCAGCTGAGCGATATGTAGATTTCCCGCGATGTGCGTGGTCCGAGAGTTGACTATTGGACGGTTCCACCTGTTTTCACATGGTTCATAGCAAGGCCTGTTTCTTGCCTTTTACTCTCTTGGTTCACGAAAGGATTCGGCTCTTCCCATCGGGGTCTGCTTTGCCTTGCTGGTGCTCAGGGAATGTGGGAATATAAACCTTCCCTGGCGGTGTCCTTCAAGGAGCCCTGGGTTCATCCAATTTTCTCATGCCCTCGCGATTTCGCACCAGCAAGTTGCAACCGCGACATCTCATTTTGGTTTGCCACGCAACGACTCGGCGTCGAGGTGCGGCCCCGGAGGCGGGGGGCTTTTGCCTCCGCGCCGCCCGGGAGCTCCAGGAAGACCAGCTGCTCTTCACGGAGCCCGCGGCCTTGGTGCACGACCTCCGGGGCGCTGTCTCCGCCCAAGGCGTGCCACAAACCTCCCGCGGAACTGGAGCCGGGCGGGATCTGCGGGTGGACCGTTGTGGTTGGTGGTTTGTCAAATGTTGGTTTGGTGGTGTTTCATGTTTGTCTCATGACGTTGCACTTGTTGCTGGTTTGTGGGATTTCATTTCTGTTGGCTGAGCGTGGTTTCATGCTCGGGTGGTTTCCCGGCCAAGGTCCCGCTCGTTTTCTCATGGC
Source organism: Effrenium voratum (assembly GCA_963377175.1). Classification (NCBI taxonomy): domain Eukaryota; class Dinophyceae; order Suessiales; family Symbiodiniaceae; genus Effrenium; species Effrenium voratum. Next base: position 869,787 of record CAUJNA010000236.1, on the reverse strand, counting down.
TTCGCACCTCCCGAGGCGCTGCAAAGATCGAGGAAGAGTTCCAGAGCCTAAGCCCAGCCGCGCAGGGCATGGTGCTCGGTGCCTTGGACGGCCGGTCTGAAAGAACACGTGGCTTGTGTTGTTTGTTTGTTTGTGTGCCAGTTGCTTTGAGAGAACCCTTTTTCAGCTTGGCTCGACGGGAAGCCAAAAGGACAACCACGCAACTTAAAGGGTTTTCCTTTTTTTGGCACATACCTACTCGATCGTGGGTATCCTTCTGTTGATTTAAAAGGGGCACGCATTTGGGCGGCTCTTTCGTTTGCAGACAAGCCCATTTGAACCCAGGTTCGTCGGGAGTTTACACGGCTTACGGACCTTTTGGTTGGCTTCCAGGGGTTGAACTTTGGGAATTTCCGCTTCGAAGTCGATTTCCCCTTGGATCACAGGGTCAAAGAGACGACTTTCTTTGGCGAACGTTTCACGCAGACGGACGGACGGACGGGCGGACTGGCGGGCGAACGGACGGACGGACAGCAGCCTTCCACGCATCCTGACGGAAGAAGCCTTGGCACATCTTCATTGTAGCAATTCCTCGCCCATGTTGAGTCTGTTTCGTTCAATTGGCCACGGATCGAAGTCCTGAGTCTGGACCTCAAGCTCTCATCCCCATTCGTGGATGCTTTGTGAAGTGACCAGGGAGTTCGATCCCGGCTGGGAGATGTCGTGGATCCGGGCTGTTGAACTCAAGGGAAGGGTTTGGTGCGGGGAGCGCACATGTGTTTGCACCCAGAATACTCTATGAATCAGCCCCAGTTTACTAGTTGGGGTTTGTGGTGTCGGGTTTCGTGCAAAATCAGACCACTTCTGGAGGAACGCTCGCCTATTAATGAACTGGGGTTGATGAATATGAGTAATATGGGGTCAGCATTACATCACAGGGAACATGGCCGAGGCAGTCGAGTCTCGAGGCCAGACCCAACCTCCTCCAGGGTTTTTGTCGACACACACACCCGAGGTTGTGATTGTTTATTGGCATCTTGATTTGTTGAGCTGGACTGTAAAGCAGACGGCAGAAGGGTGGGACTTATGTTAGATACGGAACTAGTTTGGGGCAAACCACATCCTCCATCACGCAAAGGTACTTTTCTTGGGGGCAAGCAGTTCAAATGGCGAGACACTATGATGACCTTCGTGCATTCTCAGCCTGAAGGCAATTGCCACCTACTTTAAGACCGCCCTGAGGACTCTTTTGTCCAGAAGGACCTGTGCATTCCTTGGAGAACTCAGAAGGGACGCCAGGACTGCAATGCTCCGGAACTACGTGCCCTTTACGACCCAAACTTGTTGATCAATGAGCTTCATGCAACATGAAGAGGATTTCTTTGAGGATCGAAAGGGCATGTAGCTCCGCTGTGTTTCAGTGGTTGAGCGATTCGGCTAGGCACTTGGGCATGTCCATGTTCATGGGCCTTGGCAGGGTTCCCTAGATTTCCCCGTTGGGTTCAAGCACTTTGAGGGTGCCTTGATGAATTCTCTTGGGATGGAGGTATGTAAGAAACAACATGTAGTGAGCCCTTGGCTCAAATTCGGATCTGCTGGGACTGGCTTTTGTTTGCCCCGTCCCAGTGTGTACTAGAGGTTTTCTAAAAAAGATGAAACTGCGCGGTCATCCTGGTTAGGCCAGGTCTTCGAGCATTTTTCAGTTTGCAGCTGAAGACACCGCCCCTTCTCCAGCGTGGAATTAGCAGGAATAACTTGCTCGGCGGCTTACGTCGGCCTTTTCTGTCCCCTTGGACGGTTTGGTAGACGTAGGACTTCCGGTTTGGAAATCCATAACGTCAGGTGTCGACCCGCGTTGCTCATGAACGATGAACCACGTGACCTGGTTGAGATGCTAGTGGGCCAGCTATCCCCTACCATAGCGCCTGATATCTTCAAAGGATGTTGGATGTGTTGCCCAGTTCTGACTGATTGCTCAGGGAGAACGGTCTCATTCAGGCTTACATTCTTTGCATGAAACTGCATGTACATGTTGAAGGCACATGGCTGTCGAAAAGAAGAACAAACCCAAGAAGCGCATTTTTGGGTAGAACCACCCCTGGAGCCATTCGGACTGGTGGCCTTTCTTCCCGTGTGGTGGGAAACCTGGCAACCAGAAATGGGTCGAATTTGGGTATGCAAACTCATTGTCCTCGCAGGGTTTTCAGAGCAAGCCGCAGAACCCAAAAACGGGGTCCTTCAAAGGATACACGTATACATGGGCCATTCAATACATCACCCATGCCAACTGTCCTAGAAGCCTTCGTAAAGCAAGTGAGCCACAATCAAAACCCGGGTAGATGCAGGTGACTATTGGACACTCCCCATAAATAGGCAAACCGGCCGCCTCGGTAAATCTTGAAGCATGGTAAAGTGGTTCACCACTTACCGATCGGTTTTGAGTATGACTCAAGTGGTTCCAAGGTATGCGGCCGCCCCGCCGCGTTTGCGGCGGCTGCTTGGGGTGCTCAGGATGAACAGCGTGAAGCTGCCAGGCACGAGATGAGAAAGTCGAGTCACTGGAAATTGTCTTCAAAAGTTGCCATTTACTGTTGTCCATTGAAACTGCCACTTTTGGTGGTTCCAACAAAGGAAATGGAGGACAACCTGTCAATATCCCTTCACTTCCCCAGAATTAGCTCCCCTTCTTGATTTTGTGATTTTTTGTTTGCTTTTTTGGGGTCCCTTTGGTTTTCCGCTATCCACGCAAAATATATAGTTTGTTGCTGTTCCAGCCACGTTCATAAGTCCCCGGTGGCTTGCTAAATTTCTGACGGAAAGGGACGAGATAGCTCGGAGGCGCTGGCGCCGGGGTGTTCCCCACCGTCAGCCGCGCCAACCACTCCTGCCGCCCCAACGCCTGCTTCCACTTCACCGCGGAGGCGGGGAGACGCCTTCCGGGGAGACGCCTTTTGAAAGGCGTCTCCGGATCAAAAACTAAAGCAAAGGGCCACATCAAGAGCCAGAGGTTGAGATGAGAACCGTTCTTTAGGGAGCCTGCTCAGAGGAGACAGCGACTCGTTGCTTTGCGTTGAGGACGTTCCGAGCAGGTTGTGATGTCTGGGCGTCATGCCCGCCTGTGGACTTTGACTGTGGACGCTTGGTTCTCTTTGCACGGAGAGCTTCAACATATTCTTGTGTGACTGGAGTTGGGGCAAGGTTTGGATGCCCAACATTTGCTGTGTGAGCCAAATGACATAAACCCCAAAGATGCTCTGAGTATCTTTTTCTCGGGGGACTTATATTTGTCTGTTGCTTGGTTTTGAGTTTCACATTTAATGCCATGAGATGAGTTTTAGGTTTTAGGGGGTGATGTTTGAAGGGACACAAAAGGCGTCCTGTATCATCATAGACTTTGGGTTCGAGCAGCAATACAGGCAGAGGGAGGTGCTCTATTGGCGTTCTTTGTGTTTCTTCAAGCTAGCTCAACCAGGTGGAGCGAAGGGACAGAGCACTGGCGACTGTTCGCGCAACGCCAGGGCTGCGGGCTAAAAGCACTGAGGAGGATTCGGAAGGATGAGGAGCCAATTTATTGGTCGGTTCGGAAGGGTGCTTTCGCACTCTGCCGTGGGCGGGCCAAAATCCTGCACCAGTTGGTATCAGCGTTGTAGGATCAAGGGGGTTATCCCCGCTTCCGTGTATCACAGAAGTGGTCATTTCCCACACCCCTGGTTTGTATGGAAGACACCCTGAACATACTGGCATAAACTAAACCACCTTTCAGCTGGTGGAGGATTTTGTTTATCCACCGTGCCTTCACAGAAGCTACCCGCAATTCTGCGGAAAGATAGCGAAGCATATGCCGTGAGCAGTGGTTTTGGTCTTCGTTTCTTGCAGGCACGTCATGTAACTGATCTCTTAGATACCTTGGATGTGGACATGCTGAGGGCGGGTTGCCCCACATCATCCCACATCCACGAAGAACTCCTTTGTAATTGGCCGCACCTCGCGGAAAGACACCGAAGACAGCTTCAGCATGGTGCATGAATGAATCCGACTGCGGATGGACAAAATCCTGCACCTCTTGGAAACCATGATGAAATTATTGTTTGTTGGTATTTACATGGGGAATCATCATTTCATGGTTTCTTAAGTGGTGAGAAATAGATTTTGTCCATCCACAGTAGGTCGTGCCCTAGTGAGGTTGACCGACACGTTTTGCTGAGGGCCGCTGCCTGCAAGCAGATCTCAAGCAGATCATACTTTGCAAGCCGTCATGATGGGTGGGGAGGGGTGCTGCTTTCTGATCTAAACTAAACCCGAGCCCTGGGCTTGTTCTGGTTACTTTTGGAATTGTGGCACTCTCGCGGAGGACCCTTTTAATGGTTATGCAGAACTGTACAACTCTTTGGAGGAGCCCGCTAGGGGCAGAGGCCCTTTTTAGTTTCATAGATTTTGCAGCTGGATCACTTCTCTCCTCAAGGTCCCCTGGAGACGCGCCTCCATCTATTGCGCTTCAAGTGGGGCATCCGTGTGGTGCACGTAATGCTGACTTCCAATCAATCCGGAGCCCAAATTAGTATCCTCCAGGATAATCCGCAGTTGACACTAGAGGCGACACTGGAGGCTGGTACTTATTAATTTCCTTTCATCCAACCGGAAAGGAGATCACTGTCTCCTACCTCTCACAGGGCGACCTTCTGCTTCCGATCCAGCAAAGGCGCGTCGGCGCTGAACGGGCACTTTTCGTTTTTCTTTTTGGGCAAACTTTGCTCTTTTAGCCACCTTTTACAGTGGTACCTTCAAAAAAGCACTCCCTTCTAGCATTGGTTGGCACGCCTTTTTCCTTGAATAGGGGGGTGTCCTTGGGTTTAGTGGGGGGAATCATCACTTTTGGACAGGAACACCCCCCCCCCATTCGTTTAAAAAAAGACAAAAAACATCCCCCCCCGCCCAAACAAAAAAAAACAACAACAACAAAAAGCAGAAACTGGGGTTGGACCTCTGGGCTCCAGGCGCGCCATGCTCCAAGCCTGGCAGTTCCTCTGCCGCTGCCCCCGCTGCGCCGGACGCCTCGACGACACGCGGGCCGTGTGGTGCCGCTGCGGCCGGGGGCTGCGGCGTCGCTTCGGGGCCGAAGATGACGAGGCGCTGCCGGCGCTTCGGGCAAATGGCCACGGGTCATAACCTATGCCTCCATTAAGAAGGCGGATGAACGTCAATATTGCTACCCATTTTGATGTTCACCGGGGGTACAGGGTGTTGACCCAGCCAAATGGTTTGAACCCATGGCCCTTGAAGCAGGGTGGGATCACTTGGAGTTTATCCAACCACTGTGATACAAGGGAATCTCCCTCCCCCCCCATATAATAAGGGGGGGTAATGGGCGTAGTCTTTGGGAAGCCCTCTTTGTATCGCAGTGGATTCGTTGCGTCCTTGCTTAAAGGGGCATTGTACGTCAGGTAAGTGGTTAGTAAGTCCGGTTATAACCCACAAAAGCCATGGTTATAAGTCTCCTATCTGGGTTATAACCTGGCTTACTCACCACTGACCTGACGTACCCGATCGCCCCTTCAAGTAGGATCAGCCATGGGGAGCTATCGAGCCCAGGGGGTTTCCACCGAAACGCCTCTGCCTGCCGCTCGAAAGGTAAGCGAGGGCTGGGAGGCCTGCGGGGCCTGCGGGGCCAATGGCGAGGAGGAGGACGGAGCGAGCCGGGGGGGCGGGGGGCCAAAGGGCACCCGGCCGGGGGGGGGGAGAAGCCAAAACGCAATGCCTGTAAAGATGGATGGCATTGGTTCCATGTCAATCTGTATGGGGCCGAATAATGTAGGATCTAGCTCAAATGGGCGTGTGCATTTTGGGGAGCCTTTCTGGGCTTGGTTGGAAAGGTAGATCACTGGGACATCATCAAGTTTTGGGTTTCTCTCATTTGGAGGCAAGCCCAAATATGTGTTCATCAAGAGATTGCCAGCAAGAAGGACGAGTGTCTCTTTCCTGCGACCTTTAAGCGTTAAGCCGTTTTCAATGACTATTTCACAGCTCGCGAAAAGCGGACTAAGTAGCCCATGATCCATTTTCCCAGAAGGAGAATGGCTCGAAGAATCCTTCTCCAGGAGCTGCGGCGAGCGTCCAGCCGGTGGTGGCTGCGCTACAATGTGGCTCGCCAACCGAAGAAGAGGGCTCGGGCTCGGAGCGTTATTGAAACAGCGGGGAGGGCTCTCAGCTCATGTCCCTTGCAAGCGCCATTTCTTGGCCAAGCTCATCTTGGCGATGCCTTGGGGCTGGTTGCCGATGTTACTTTGAACCCATCATGGATCCCCGCGGTTGGTTTCCTCGTGGCTTCCCTTTAGAACCAACACCGTACGCCGTATGCCCGATTATTAAACCAACACGACCAAAGGGTTCTTCCGTCTGTCCATGAGTCGACAAACAAGGTCGAGCATTGCTCCCATGCTTGCCATGCACAAGCATTGCTCGGCTCTGCGCCAACAAGGGTTGAAGCTGATTGGATGACATTGGGGGCATATACTCCTCAACGGGCTACAGTGAATGATTGTATACACATTCTGTCATGATAATAACTGTGAACATTGTTTTAAAGTGCCCCATACTGAAAAGGGAGCTCAAAGGGCCGTCCTTTTTTTTAGAGGGGGATTGGCGAGCGGAACTGGCCGGTGAAACCTCCAACCTGCTCCTTTCGTCGGATGGTGAAATGACCATCTGTTGAGGTACCCAAGATTGCCTGAAGTCTCCTTCTGGTTTCCCCGTCAGCATCCAAGGAGTGCCAAATTCAGGGCGCATCCCAATAAACTCTCGGCGCACGACTGTCCCCGGAATTTCCCCCATCACAAACAGTCATTCCTTGTCACTCCATTTGGGCGTGTCTTCTTTTGGGGGTGCCCCCCTTTTTTGGAACCACCATTTTGGGTCCCCTAAAAATGACATCATATTGATTCGGGGTACTTGGTTACACAAGGTTCCCAGGGACAAGTTAGGACCTATGTCCCAAAGCGCAGAGCTCCCGGCGATTGGTCTATGGCCATCTTAATCCCTTGCTCCCATTTGTCCGTCACTTCACATTTCACTCGTGTCATACGACGACCATAGAGAGGGCCGGCCCATTTTTTTCCCCCTGCCTGCCCGCCCCCCCGTATGATGGACACTCAGGATCTATTTTGCCATTTCCTTCATTTAGGGTATTGGTTTTTTAGGGTTCTTGGCTGCAACCTATCCCCAGGCATCCATGGCCCCCCTCCCCCGGTTTTCTGCAAGATTTTTAGGCTTTCCCACCCCTATAGGCGCCTGTCCCCGAGGCCTGCGCACCTTTGACCGCGGAGGCAGAGCTGGCGGCGCTGCGTTTTCGCCGCGGTGCCCAAAAGCCGGAGGAGGTGAAGGGCCACGAGTGGATGGAGGCATGGGACGTCGCGGATTTCGTTTGGGACGTTGGGACAGACCCGGCGAAAAAAAAAGAGAGCCTCCAGAGGTTGAAAGCGGTTGGTTGCACTTTGCATGTAGTTGTGCCTGAAGTTCGAGGTTGTGCGCGCTTTGACTTAGGGCCCGCAAATCCTCCAATCGTTTTGGCAAGCACGCCATAGCACAATCCCCACCATGACTGCTCCAAAAAGCGGAATTCCAAAATGGGTTGGAAAGTGGCAAAAAAACATGGGCCAAGACCTGCGGAGCCAGCCCCTCCGATCCCAACCTCCGGATTTCGAGGAGCTGGTGGCCCTGCACCGGTCCCTGCGCAGCGCGCAGCGCAGCTTCGGCGCTGTGAGCCTGGAGGACCATTGGCTCGGCGCCGCGGTGGCCGTGCTGGCGGCGGCCACTTGGCTTGCGGCCGGCGGGTGGGAGGCGGCCCAAGGGGTGGAGGACGTTTTTCTGATGTGGCCATGGGGCAAAGGTGTCCTTTTTGGTTGTTTTGGTTGAAAAATAGAGGGCGATTTCTGGTTTGCCTGGTGGTTTTTAATCGTTTACCATGGCCATCTATTTCCCCTAAAAGGACACCAATGCCATGGGGCATGACCCATGGCTCCATTTTGGGGTGGATGAACATCCGTTTGCCAGCCATTTTGATGTTCAGGGGTACAAGGTTTTGACCCACAGCCATATTGGGAATCTTGATGGTCCAGGCAAACAGGTCACTTAAGTCTGGCAAATGTGGTCTCCCAAATACCCTCGTCCAGCTGCGGGTCGGTGGTTCCCCCGAAAGTTGGCTCAACGCCGCCTTTGAGAGAGACGCATGGGGGACAAAGCAGGTCTTCCAATCGAGTAAGACCCAAGCAACAGGTGATTTTGACAGCGGCTCACCTGTAGTTGGTTCAAGAGAGACGCATGGGGGACAAAGCAGGTCTTCCAATCCAGTAAGACGCCAGCAACAGGTGATTTTGACAGCGGCTCACCGTCTTCCAATCCAGTAAGACGCCAGCAACAGGTGGTTTTGACAGCGGCTCACCTGGAGTTGGTTCAAGAGAGACGCATGGGGGACAAAGCAGGTCTTCCAATCCAGTAAGACCCAAGCAACAGGTGATTTTGACAGCGGCTCACCTGTAGTTGGTTCAAGAGAGACGCATGGGGGACAAAGCAGGTCTTCCAATCCAGTAAGACGCCAGCAACAGGTGATTTTGACAGCGGCTCACCGTCTTCCAATCCAGTAAGACGCCAGCAACAGGTGGTTTTGACAGCGGCTCACCTGGCGTTGGTTCAAGAGAGACGCATGGGGGACAAAGCAGGTCTTCCAATCCAGTAAGACCCAAGCAACAGGTGATTTTGACAGCGGCTCACCTGTAGTTGGTTCAAGAGAGACGCATGGGGGACAAAGCAGGTCTTCCAATCCAGTATGACCCAAGCAACATGTGATTTTGACAGCGGCTCACCTGGAGTTGGTTCAAGACAGACGCATGGGGGACAAAGCAGGTCTTCCAATCCAGTAAGACCCAAGCAACAGGTGATTTTGACAGCGGCTCACCTAGAGTTGGTTCAAGACAGACGCATGGGGGACAAAGCAGGTCTTCCAATCCAGTAAGACGCCAGCAACAGGTGATTTTGACAGCGGCTCACCGTCTTCCAATCCAGTAAGACGCCAGCAACAGGTGGTTTTGACAGCGGCTCACCTGGAGTTGGTTCAAGAGAGACGCATGGGGGACAAAGCAGGTCTTCCAATCCAGTAAGACCCAAGCAACAGGTGATTTTGACAGCGGCTTACATGGAGTTGGTTCAAGGGGAGATTGATTCCCCTTTGTTTGGGCCATGTGAGCAATGGTCACACCAACATACTGCGCGGAAACGGAGGTTCACTAAAATTCCGTGTCACAATGAAATTTAGCGTTGCCTCAATGTCAGTTTCTTAGGATCTCTTTGAAATCAGACTTGTCGACTTCAGATTGCGGCACAAGATTGAGTGGCAAAGAGGTTCTGTGCCTTCATCGCCATGCATGTGATCTCTGGTAGCATGATCACATGGCAGTGGGCAAAATGTTGTTGACACGACAGCCCCCGGCTCCGTCCCTTGAAGGGACGTTTCCTTGCTGGTGCTCAGTAGAGAATGACCCTCCGGGTTTTGGGACTGAACCGGAAGGGGATTACCTTGAAGGAGACCTTTCTGGATGTTTCTAGAGGTCATTCCATGTCTCATTCCCTGGCTACCGAACCAGCAACTTCCAGAGGTCATTTCCGCATTCCCTGCAGAGCACCAGCAACTTCCAAAAGGAGGTCGTTGAAGCCGTGCCCAGTGCATCCCAGTTTATGGCAGACCAGTATTTGTCCTTTGAAGGTTTTACAGGGTGGTTCCCTTTCCCCACAAAACCAGCTCAATGGATCCACTGGGATGGTTTCAACCGAGGAGGCCCACCTTTGGCGCGGGGAGTTTCAGGAGGCCGCAGCTCGGCGCAAGGCTTTCGCCCGGATTTGCCCCGCTTTTTTTCGGACGCTGTTTGGGATAGGCGTCCTTTTGGGAGTCAGGGTCCCATAGGGTTGAGCAGTGTTTTGCTGTCAAGGCCCTTTTGGGTCAGGTGAGCTTCTTTTTTTTCTGAGCCGAAGCCGCCTACTGCCTACCGCCGGTCGGCATTAACAGATCGTCCAATGAGGTGAAACAGAGAGGGTGAGAAGACCTGGCTGTGTTCGGGTCAGGTGTCGAACCTTTTCGTTTGAACACCACAGGTCGCCAAACATAGGCGTCCTATGCTCAGATCCATTGGCTCTCAGTTCCAGAGTTCAAAGTATGCCTCTGCCATGCAGTTGGCTATTCCACGCTTGTCCTTTTGGGTCAGCCTGGTTGAACATAGTAATAGGTAGATTCCACGGTCTAGGGTCTAGAGGGTCTAGGGTGTAAGGTCTAGGGTCCAGGGTCTAGGGTTAGAGTCTAGGGTCTAGGGTCTCGGGGTAGGGTCTATGGTCTATGGTCTTGGTCTGGTTGGGTCTAGGGTCTAGCATCTAGGGTCTAGGGTCTAGTTTCACTTTTGGGCCTGATCATTTCCCAGCGCCAGTGTCTTTCCCAAAGCTTCCGTGCAACGTACAACGTTGCAGGCCCAGGCGAGAGTCGGGACAAACACATTTGGCCGTGGGTCAACACCAATGGTCTCATTTTGGGGTAGGTGACCCATTTTAGCACCTATTTTAGTGGTTGGATTGAATCGGATGTTCACTGGGGGCTAACCGATTTGGATTTTGACCCATAACCATCTTGCCCTTTTGCACTGCGGGGTTCCTTCGTGAGCTTCCCGGACCTGATTGAATTCCACGTATGTTGCTGCGCAACATGCAGCACGGCCACGGATGGAAGGGAAAAACTGGTCCGGTGCCGCAGCACTATGCCGAAAAAGAAGCGTTGAGCCCAACTTGAACCTTGCAACATGTTATGATCAGAGGACCAGGATGTGATTGGAAGTGATATTTTCATTCGTAATGCAAAGCAGATATTCAACATGAGAATACCATATTTTTTTCAGAAAATCATGATTGTATTTTGTCTGGTTCCTTCTCACCATGTCAGCCATTGATCACATGCTGGTACCATAGAAAGGCTTTGAGAGGAATTGTAGGGAGAAAGGGCCATGGCCTGCGCAGGACTTTGGCAAGTTGACCATACTTTCTGTGTGTGTGTGTGCGCGTCTTGATTTTTGAGAGACCCCTTTTTGTTGGCTTTGAACGGAAAAAAACAAAATCATCATTGGGGGTTCCCCAATGTTGAGACAAACTCAGTTGGTCTTAGCTAGGGCCCGTTTCATTTGCCGGCGCGTTCAAGGCCGCAGCGGCTTCGGCGCGAGCCGCTTACGTGCGCCGAGTGCTGGGGAACGGACCGTCCAAAGCTTCGTGCGCTGCCGAGGCCGAAATGGGCGGGCGCTGGCAGGTGGCAAAATTGGAGTTTAAAGTTTTCAAAGTTTGGTTTGAAGCGAAGCCCAAATGAAAGCGCAACCATTTTGTTTTGGGGGTCCCCATTTTATAATTTCACAGGTGCCCGAATTTCAATTCATGCAGGATGCACCTGTGGAGTTTGACCCTACCTGCTTGCTCCAAGCTGAGCAAGCTGTCCAAAGCCAGCAACAAGGCATCGGTCTTTCGTCGGTCTTTCCTCGGGATTCGCCAAGGTTTCAGCCTTCCGGCTGATAAAAGCAGGAGCTGCGCTTCCAATCAAAGAGGAACAAAGACATGTTTCAAGCATATAGGGACGGCCTCAAAGGGGGTTCCACAACTTGAAACCATTCCTGTATTTTTCACCAAGGGATGTAATGGCAGTTGCATTGCAACCTGAGATTGACAGTTCTCCTGGATGTGTACATCATTGTACAGCCTGAGACCGGGATCCACAGCAAATCCACAGCTTCCCTGGCATGGACCCCCATGGTATTTCTTTTCTGAGACTGTTCGGGAGGCTCATGAATGGATACACCACGGCATCGCTTAAGGGGGGCATTTTGACCAGGTTCGGCCACGGCGGTTTCTTCTGGTGATATGATTTGGGACATTCACATGACATCACATAACCCTTGGTGTGTGTCAGTGTGTGTGTGTGTGTGGGTTTGTGTGTGTGTGTGTCTGGCGTGCAGATCTCAATTTCCCCCAATTTGAATTGGGTCAGCGACTTGCCACTGCATGTCTTTTTGTATGGGCAAGAGGCTCCAGGGGTGAGAGCTGCGAACCGGCAAGGCCACGCGTGAGCTCGCCCTTGCAGCCGCGCAGTGCTCGGTCGAACAAAACCATGCGCTGTGCGGCATGCAGGCGGCGTCCTTTGCGATGTTCGGGGAATTGCCGTGACTTCGCCCTTTGTTAAGAAATCATTCCCCAAAAGAGCGCCATTCAAACTTCGGGGGGTCTTGCCCCTCCCATGCACGTGAAACAAGTTACCAGGTTTGAAGTGGCCAAAGGTCCAAGCCCACCACCCCACCCCACCCCGCCCCACCCTACCCCACCCCACCCCACCCACCCCAACCCAACTCCACCCCACCACCCCACCCCACCAAACCCCAACCCCCCACCCCACCCCACACCCAACCCAACACCCGGAGATGCTTCTAGGACTGGAACCGGAACTCCTCGCGGGTGGCGGAGGTGTTCTCGGCCCAGGCAACTGGACTTTGGACTGCGCTTTCCTTTTCGCTTGGGACGGGCCATTTGATGGCAAAGATCCTTCGCTTGGGGGTCCCATTTTTTGTTTTCAGGTTTTGGACATCTTGTAAAATCTGCAGATAGATTGAACCTTTCCCCTCTATGCGCACTTAGTTTTTACTGGGGTTTCTCCTTCAGAGTCAGCAACCAAAAGAAGGCTGTGTCTTTTTTCATGGCCACGGGGCGGCCGAGTGGGGGATTCCCATTGAAGGCAACAAGGGGGAAGGGAAATCACGGGGGTACCATTCAACTCAACAAAGCACGCGGGACTTGTGTTTGGCCAACCCGCTCAGGAAAAGAGTGAAGGGGCCTGAGAAGGTACGCTTCCGAGCTGCTTCTGGTTTCCTTCTTGCGTCAACAAGATGGCTCCTCATTCTGGCATAGACGCACAGCCCCGCGAAAGTAAGCCACCAGGGAACGAGCCAATGTCAGCACCAAGAAAGGTTTCACTGGCCTTCCGAGCCGATCCCTCGCCAAAGGGGAAGGAACACGCGCGCAGCGAACAGTATCAAAGCTGTGGATTATTTATCGGAGTCTGCTTGTGGTTGGGGAGGATAGGAACCATCCCAAGCGCCAGGGGAGTCTCCAAATTTTCCCCATGCCCTCGTGGTGAGCGAGAAACTATTCTGCGTGGCTTGCGTGCCTTGTGGTCTCCTCGCTTGCAGGAGCAGCCCGGCCCAGCACTGAGATATCTCGCCGCGCACCGTGCGTGCATGTCTGCAGAGTCCTAAATCTGGTTTTCAACCGTTTTTGAACTGAACATGGTCATGGACAGACATTTGTTGAATCGTGTTTCTTTTGTGATCGCCGGGCAACCCTTTTTATTCTGACCGCAGGACAAGATTCGACTTGATAATTTGAACTGAGCATATGGAGTGGCCCAAGTGTCGGATTTCTTAGCAATAGCAAGCAGGTTTGCCCCCGCATTGCTCGGGGCAGGGGCTAGACACGCAGTACGACTTACCTCTTAAAAACACAACTTTTCAACTTTTTGGGTAACATGGCTATATGCATGTAAAAGGTTAACTTCCCCAATCCTTGGAGTTTTAAGGGGTAAGACGAGGTTCGGTTTGCATGTTTGAGTCGGTCTCAAAATGAGACCCGCCATTGGCGACGTGACCGTTGCGAGTGAAAGCCTTGCTTCCCAGATCGCGCTGCCGGTGCAAAGCCGGGGCACCCAAGCGACGGCAACGGAGAGACCATTTTGGTCAAGGACAGTGGGCAATTTTGGGGGTGACCCGTGGAACCAAAGTTACTGTATGGCTGAAGTATGAGCCTTGACCAATACTTGTTAACCCACTTGTATGTTTTGTCGGGACTTGTCTCTCATCCGAAGAAGCCCTCGCTGGAGATTTCCCCTTTTGCCACTGTCGATGCACTATGCCAAAACCGGATGGCATCAAGCATGACTGTGATCAGTTGTTCCGTTGTATTCAATGACAGCTTTCTAGGGACAGATGTAATTGTTGGTTGACATTGGCTTTCTTTTGATTTGTGGCTGTCACATTTGGTCGCACAGCGAGAATCTCTTCTGCCTCCCTTGCGGCTTTGCTTGGGGCTCATGGTCCGAACCTTGAGCAATCCCGGTGGCTTAAGGACCCAGAGGGTCCAAGTACCTTCTAATTACCCCCCAAAAGCCATCAGGTTCTTGGAATCTTTGGGGGCTCCCGTGCAGCAAATGAAGCCAAGCGAACAACCAGTTCTTGAGTCTCAGCGTCATATTCCGTCGCTTGGGAAATGAGTCCAAGGAGCACTCCGGCAGCTGAGAATCAGTGGCCAAGAGAGGCACCGTGTTGCTTCATAACGTGCGTGGCGTGTGTTTTGAGGGTAATTACCCGTTTTAGTTTGGCTTGAAAGGAACACCAAGACACCATTTGTTGGGGTCCCCCTATTTTGACATACCCAAATGGCTGCAGCGTCTGAATGAGAATGCCTTGCTGTCAACTACTGTACCCTAAGGGTCGACTGTTTTTTGTAAGGGTGCTTGAGGTCCAAATATGCACTCTCCGTAGGTTCCCTTATAGGGTCTGCATTGGAGGGATCACGACGTGAACGACAAACATGGTGAACCTCACGTCTTGGGTCCGTGCAGTGTCGCGATCTCGTCAAGGTCCGAGCTGTGGGCGCCTTGGCTTCTGCACTACGAGAAGGAGCAGAGCCTTTTGGCGAGGGGGCGCGCTTCCTGATTTGCCGGGGTGAGGATATGATTCTTGTTTCCAGCATCTAATGCCGAGATGCGACCATTGTAGCGGATAAACCTGAAAGGGCGCCAACTATTGTTAGGGTCCACGTTTTTCAGGAAGTCCCTCAATCGCTCACGTGAGATATCCATGACCTCCAGAGAAGCCCGGTACAAGAAGATCCCATGCGGGGTGCTGGCGCCATCGTTGGTTGGATTCGAAAGCCGCGACGAGTTCGCACCGCTTCCTTTCAGCGGGTCAACTTGTCAGGGGCCCTCTTTCTGGCGGCGAGAGCTGCAGGAGATTCCTGACTCGTTGTGCCCCAGCAACGAGGTGAGCTCCACTTGGGGGAGCTGAAAACGCGGATAATGACTTGGGTTGCGAACAACTTACCAGCTTGGCCGACCACCCCAAGTCGTCGCTCCTGCTTCTTGCAACTGGCGAAGCGCGCTTGAAGGCTACCCGAGAGTCCGATCCGGGCTGCCTTGCGGCCTGAGCAAGCCAGCTTACAGCTTTGGACAGGGTTTTCGAGTAGTCCTCCGGACAAGAGCTAGGCAACTAGCCATAGGCGCATTTCAAACCTTAAGAAGCGCAAGCGAAGAGGCAAGGCAAGACCATCTTCCACCAGTGTTTCTTTTGTTGGATCTTTGTGTCAGTTCACTTTGTTCTTCTGACCCTCCCTGTCCTTTCCACTTGTTTGACCTGAATGTCTCTCCAGTGGGCCCTTGCCTTCCGCATCGAGCGGTTTTTTCCGTTCGCAAGGAGCTGCACGAGCAGCGGGAGCGCCTTCAGAAGTGCAGAGAAGGTCCGCAGTGAGCGAGCTGCGGCAAAACAAGCCATGAAGGTCATTTGAAGGGGGTTCCTTTGGGGGTCCTTTAAAAGGGGGGTCCAGAAAAGGTCCTTGGAGAAAAACGACCCATGAAGGTTCTTTGGGGGGCTTCCCTTCTTCCCTCCTTGGAGATCTGCAATTTGATCTGATTTGCCCAGAGTCCTCGGGCCAATCCGGGCCAATCAGTGCAATTTCAGGCGAGCGCCCGGCGGTGCCACCACTGCCGTTCCTGGGACGGCTTCATCTGACCGGAGGCTGGGCTATTTAATTTGTGAATCCATTTAGGGACCTGGACTTTCAAAATACCCACACCAGCGAACGGTGGATGACCGCTCACCACCTCCACGGCGCGAAATATTCAGCTCCATTCAGGTCCGTGCCACCCGGTGGCCCTGCAGAGCTCATAAGCAAGTCGTGCGGAAGAGGGTCCAGAACCCCAGCCATTTGAGGAAAATCCAGTTTCATCGGTTTTTGAGCATGCACCCGTTGGCACGTTGGTGCCAACGGGTGATCTGGCCACTTTGGGAAACAGTTCATGTGGAACTGCCGCATTAGGTAGCGTGAACGATGTGACCATGCGCCGTGGCAGGCACGCGAAATGGGCATTCGGTGACCGTGGGGCACCTATCCTGAAATGGAATGCAACAAGAAATATTCCATCGGCTTTAGAGGAATCCGCTGGAGTTTCCTCTCCGGTCCATGTGAATCTGAATCCTTGGAAGTTGACCGCTTTTTTATAATGGTCTATTCGGACGGAGCGGCTTTGGCCAGCAACCGCCATTTTGTGTAGCATAATTGATATTGCTTTCAAGAGGCATGGCCAATATAGTGGATCGTTGGCTTAAAACAGTCACTTTGGCTTTGAGGGGTTTGGGGCAGTTTAGCGCTGCGAGTGCAGTGTTTAAACTTAGGCTTGTTTTGGCACAGCCAGTTTATAAAGCAATTGGTGCAGTTTGCGCTGAGCTGCATCAGCTATGCGAATGACAAGTGTAGCGTTGAGTGCATAGTTGGACACGCTTTGCATCGCATAGCCTAAGGTTCCAATCTCGTTATTTCAAGACTGCGAAAGCTATCCTTTCCAACAATATTTGCGACAAGCACCCTTCATTGAACATAATTTGTTGGACTCTAGTTTGATTGCTGTGATATGTCCGCAAAACAATCCGTGAAACCCGAAATTGACTGCAAAAGACCGCTGTTTTGTCGTGAATTTACTGTGTGCTGTTTGCCGCAAATCACAATACACAGATTGGAAGCGATAAACACACAGTTGTCGAATTATTGCTTTGAGGATTTGGATGTTTGGGCATTGCCAGCAGAAATACGAGTTTTGATCGCGGGCACACCAAGTCACCTAGGCGCTTGCAAAGAAAACAACCGATGTGGGTACTTTGTGAGATAGGGATCCTCATCACAGTTTGTTGTTTGGTGCACATATAATTGACGGTTGATAATGTGGCTGGCTTGTTCCGTCAATTAGGTCCAAGGCCAGATCGTGATGCATGATTAATTTGGCATTCGGTGATAGCAAGGCTCGTGCCGCTGCGTACATGATTTGGCAATCCTGTTTGTAAAGCAAGCTTTCAACAAAAAACATATCGCCCTAGGCCAAGACGCCGTTCTGTAAAGCACCGTTTCAGCAAAATGGCAGTTGGGCTTCCAGGATTATAGGAGTTCAAGAAGTCCTGTGCAACAGAGTCCGCCCGACCCTGCGCCAGAGTTTGATCTGCAGTTTTGTTGCGCCATGTTCCGATATTTGTTGATGCTGCAAGCCGGCGTGGCTGCCCTGTGGTATCAAAGGCTTTCAACTAGCTGCTCAAGGCGGCTCATTGCCAAAGACATCTTTGGCAACCTGAAACTCCCTTTGAAAGAAATTCTTTGGTTGTTTCAGCTTCGTGAATTATGATGATTTATCCAGGTATATCGGCACCATACTGCGCGCTCTCGGCTTGGTTTTTTGTTGAAGCAACATTTCCGTGGAAGCAAGCTTTTGGAGACATATAATATGACATATATAGTTGCTAGTCGCCCGAGTGTTGCTTTATGCTAGCGCAAACTGGTGAGATTCGGTGAGACTTGAGCGCACCTTGTGCCAGATCAACAGAGCAAGCAACGCATGTTCTGGGCCGTACTTCAGGGCTTCTTGCCTGGGAGCACAAGGCAGCTGTCCCATTTGGAAGGCTTTGTTGTTTGCCAACTTTGCGATTTGCTGATTCTTAACGCTTCGAGCACGCATCTACTGTTGGTTGCGGTTCTATGCTGGAATCCTGAAGGCTCATTCACACAGGCGCCAGGTTTCAAGAGGACTTGCCCGCGCCGGAAAGCAGCCGGGCAAGGTTGCTAATGTTGACCCCATATGGATACCCTGGATCAACCCCAGTTTATGAATAGGGGGGGACTCCAAAAGTGGTTTGATTCCCCACACTCCACCCAGGCAGGGCACCCTATAAATGAACTCCACCCTGTTGGTTGATTAATATGGGGTCAACATGGAGCGCATTTGTTTCCCGCGAAACGTGGGCAACAGGCACGAGGCGTCCGCCTCGTTGCCGTCCGCGCTTTTGCTCTTTTTTCTCCTAACAACGCAGCGTGCCAGTGGAAGCCGCATTGTGGCAGTCTCGCTTCCTCTTTGGTTGCAGATGTCAAGATGGTTCACCCTCCGACTGTCCATATTAATATATACCACTAGATACATACATACATACATACATACATACATACATACATACATACATACATACATACATACATACATACATACATACATACATACATACATACATACATACATACATACATACATACATACATACATACATACATACATACATACATATATATATATATATACACAATATATACAATATATATATATACACATTTCTGTATCATGTATACTTCGCCAAACTTCGGTTTCCAGCGCACATCCAGCCCCCTGTTTGACACTTTGACCAGGTCGCAGGAGCCTTCCTGCGGCGCGGGGAAGCCCACGAGCAAGCCAGAGGCGGTTTGAAGCCGGGGGGGCGGTTTTGCGGGTACCTTGAAAGACCTGGCGCCAGCGGTGCGTGTTGCCCTTTTAAAGGGGATAACCTACTTTTGACAACAACCTTCCCTGGTTGGGTTGGTGGAAAGGAAGGTAAGAGGAAGATTTGAAGCCATTTTATGCATGCCACGTACTCAGCAAGCAAAGCCTCAATGAAACTTCTCATGCTTGGCCAAGGGTTTGAAAGCTCCTTCCGTGCCAAGTTTTGATTGTCACCTCGGACCGTTTTGTTGAAAAGGCCCAAGAAAGGCCGTCGTTCGCAAAAGCACGCAAGGCCCGATGAAGCTGGTTAGGGCAAGCTCCAGTCTGCTTCGTCGGCCCACGCGTCCAAGGCCCACGCTTGACACGCCGGAGCCCCCTTTTGCGGAGTTGCCCGCTTAGGGATCACTAGGTGCGTGTCCTTTTTCAGGGCAGCTTTTCGGTGTTGGTTCGAAGGAAACCAACAGGACCCCGATCATTTTGGGTTTCCTTAGACGCCGCCCAGGTATGACTGCAACAAGCGAGCTGTTCCCCCAGCTCAGTCCCATGTCCGGTCGAGCCTTTTGCCAGGGCCCAGGGCCTCCCTTCTGGCTAGGACGCGCGGTCCGGGCATGGGCACGCGCTGACTTGGGCTTGTCGCAAGCTCGAAGATATGGAACCTCAAAAAGAGCCACCTCCGTGGTTGGTGGACATAACTCCCCACCTAAATGGTGTCCACCAAAGGGCCCCTTAGTAGAATTCACACCCGTATTGATTTTCCTTTTGCTCCCTCAGGTTTCCCATAGGTTCCCACTACGTTTCCCTTTAAAACAACCCCAAAAGGGGTATCATCTTAAAAAGACACACCCGTTTTGGTGAGCTCGCAACACCTGCCCACTTGGAGAAATCCTAATCCACGCGATCAAAGCGGGTGCAGGCACCTACGGCTTTGCAGGGTTGCCCATACCCCACGTGCTTGAAAGGGGTCCTTTTTGGGTCCAATCCATCGATCGGA